>JAKJMR010000182.1:1394614-1412120 GCA_024449315.1 Daboia siamensis
CTCCTCCTCCTCCTCCTCCTCCTCCTCCTCCTCCTCCTCTCCTCCTCCTCCTTCTCCTCCTTTTCCTCCTTCTCCTTCTCCTTCTCCTTCTCCTTCTCCTTTTATCACAACTCCTATACAGGCTATATTCTGTCCTTTCTGCCACCCCTGCTTCAAAAATGTACAGGGAGAAAGTATGGGTGGCTACCTAAATTGGAATAATAAACAAACTCTAGAAACTAACTAGGTAAAATTTGGTTACTTATGTCAGGACTTTTAAACTCATAGTACATGTACCACTGGAGGTACTTTGGCACCTGGCAGGTGGTATGCATACGACGGGTTGAAAAGCACTGTTAAAAAAAGTATTAAAAAAGTGTAAAAGTGGATGAGGTGAAGCAGTGGCAGTGCCACACAGGGCTGTGGGAGAGTCAGCTGGAGCTGCAGCATTGCTGGGGCTGTGCTGAGAACCCGACATTGGTGTGCATGACTAGAGCTGATTGGTGCTTCCAGGGGCCTTTGGGGTGGCAGCCAGCTGCATGCAGTCTTTGGGTGGAGATTAAGCTGGAGCTGCAAGTGATGTTGCCAGGATGGTGTTGAGAGTCCAGGATCAGCATGCACAGCTTCAGCTGATCAGTGCTTCCAGGGCACCTGGAAGAGAAAAGAAGGAGGAGAGGGGAGAGAGGAGAGGATATAAAAGGAGGAGGGGAGGAGAAGATATAAGTAAGAGGAGGAAGGAGGAGACTTTTTCTAAATCATCAAGTTTTTGACACCTTGCTAAGCACTGGTGATCCTCAAATATTGCCATGTCCTAAATGTGGTACAATGTGTGAAAAGGTTGAAAAGCCCTTTTCTAGGGTGTTCTCAGGGAAAAATAAGAGCTTTTGATTCACTCTTTTGTGGACCACAGAAAAATCCATGGGAAAATCCCATTGACAATGACAATGAAACAAGGATTAGGGTTAGAGGTAAAGTTAAGGTTAGGGTTTGGTCACTTTGGACTCAGGGCTGAAACATGGTGTTATTGTTAGATTCTAGACAGTTCTCAATAGAAAGAGAACATAATAGCTTTTCTTTTGGACACATTTTTGGGCCCCAGAGAAATAAATGGGAAAATCCCATTAACAATGAAAATGAAACAGGTTTAAGGTTAGGGTTAGGTTTAGATTATTTTAGAGTCAGGGTTGATAAAGAGTGTTAGGTGAACATGTTAAGATGTTCCAAAAAAGAGAGAAGATAACAAATTGTCATTCAGAATGTTTTGTGGGACATGGAGAAATGCATGGAAGAATGCCATTGACAATTAAAATAAAACTAGCAATAAAGTATAGGGACGTCGTGGCTCAGTGGGTAAGGACACTGAGCTTGTCGATCAGAAGGTCGGCAGTTTGGCAGGTTGAATCCCAAGTGCTGCGTAACAGAGTGAACACCTGTTACTCGTCCCAGCTTCTGCTAACCTAGCAGTTCAAAAGCATGTAAAAATGCAATTAGAAAAATAGGGACCACTACGGTGGGAAGGTAACAGCGTTCTGTATGCCTTTGGTGTCTAGTCATGCCGGCCACATGACCACGGAGACGTGCTCGGACAAGTGCTGGCACTTCAGCTTTGAAACTGAGATGAACACTGACCCCTAGAGTTGGAAACGACTAGCATGCACATGCGGGGGAACCTTTATCTTTTTTTTTAAGAATTAGGGATAGGGATATATCACTTTGCAGTCAGTGCTGAAAAATGGTGTAAGAGATAGATTCTAGGAGGTTATCAAAGTAAGGATAACAAAACGAGTTTTAATTTGGACTATTTTGTGGGCTGAAGTGAAAGTACAGTTAGCATTAGGACTAGAAAACTCAGTGCCCTCCTAACCATGTCCAAGCACTCCAAGTTTGTTGCCAATGTCCATTTTGCTCTCCAAGTTCATGATGACCTAACCCACAGGTCAGCAACCCGTGGCTCCGGAGCCGCATGTGGCTCTTTGAGCTGTCTCCTGCGGCTCCCAGTCGCCTGGTGCTCGTGCACCTCTTTCAATGGGCAGTGGTCCGCGCGCACCTCTCCAGATGGAGAGTGGCACCGCCCGTTCCGAGAGGTGCCGCTCGTTGGGAAAGCTGGACGAACATGGATGAACGCGGCAGCTGTGCAAACGGGATGGCGGCAGTTTGTAGAGTGCGCGCGCACTCTCCAAACCGCCACCGTCCCCTTGGGAGACCTGCTGCATTCGTCAAACATGGACGAACGCAGCAGCTGTGCAAACGGGATGGCGGTGGTTTGGAGAATGCGCGCGCACTCTCCAAACCGCCACCGACCGTTGGGAGATCTGCCGCGTTTGTCAAACATGGACGAACGTGGCAGCTGTGCAAAAGGGATGGCGGCGGTTTGGAGAGTGCGCGTGCACTCTCCAAACCGCCACCGTCCCTTTGGGAGACCTGCCGCGTTCGTCAAACATGGATGACCGCGGCAGCTGTGCAAACGGGATGGCGGCGGTTTGGAGAGTGCGCGCACACTCTCGAAACTGCTACCGTCCTCTTTGCACAGCTGATGAGTTCGTCCGTGTTTCTTTCAAATGTGGAGGAATGCAGCAGCTCTGCAAACGGGGCGGCGGCGGTTTGGAGAACTGCGCAGCTCCCCAAACCTCCGCTTCCACGTTTGAAGAGCTGCTGCATTCATCAAACGCAGAGGTTTGGAGTTCCCGGGAGAGGGGGAAGGTGCTCGGGTGGCTCTGGCGGTGCCCGGGCTGAAGGCACCGCCACAACCCAGTGCCCTTCGCCTGTGAGTCCATCCCTCCCCCCCCGCGTAAGCTGGCGGCATTGGGCAGTGACAGGTGCATGCAGCTCAGGATGCGGTGCGGGCGTAGGGGTGGTGTATTTTTTTGCTTCTTCTGTGCATGCGTGTGCATGCCCACATGCGCGTGCACATTTTGCGGCTCCCACTTTTTTGTGTGTATGACGGAACCAGTTCCGAGTGGCTCTTTTGCTATTTCGGGTTGCCTACCCCTGACCTAACCCTATCCCTAAGTGGAATTTTACAAAATAGGATTTTCCATTTGTTTTATCAACAAACATAGATAGGACATGGTAGAAAACTCAGTAACTTCCTAACAATTCCCAAGCACTCTTAGTTTGTTGCCAATGTCCATTTTCCTCTCTGGGTTTATGGTGACCTAACCCTAACCCTAAGTGGAATTCTACAAAATAGATTTTTCCCATGTATTTTACCAGGAAAAAATAGTTGCAGCAGCCTAGAAAAGTCAATGCACATCTAACCATTACTAAGCACTCTGAGTTTGTTGCCGATGTCCATTTTTCTCTCCAAGTTCATGATGACCTAACCCTACCCCTAAGTGGAATTTTACAAAATAGGATTTTCCCATTTATTTTACCAGAAAACATAGATAGGACACTGCAGAAAACTCAGTAACCTCCTAACAATTCCCAAGCACTCTGAGTTTCTTGCCAATGTCCATTTTGCTCTCCAAGTTCATGGTGACCTAACCCTAACTTTCCATGTACATGGTGACCTAACCCTAACCCTAAGTGGAATTTTCTGAAATAGGATTTTCTGATGTATTTTACCAGGAATAATTGATGAAGCAGCCTTGAAAAGTCAATGCCCTTCTAACCATTCCCACGCAGTCCACGTTTGTTGCCGATGTCCATTTTCTAAATGTCTCTATATTCTGCTTATAGAATTCATATGAATTTGAGTGACTAGAATTAATCTTCATTAGCATTTACACTTCTAGTAATTTTCTAAAATGTTAGTAAAATTCTAAAATTTCCTATATGCTACTTGGATGCTTTTGGTCTTTGACGGTATTAAAGAACTGCTATTACCGTAACTACTGCCTATTCTTATATATATATAATCTGATAAGACAGAAATGCCACATTGTTTAGGGCATTTCAGTTTGGTGCTTAACAACTATTGCTTACACGTGTGTTTTGTGTCATTATTTTCATTGACCTATTGCTATTGCTGGAGTTTTCCTCGTGTTTTTCCGTCTCTGCTGCATATTTATTAATCAATGTATTACATTTATATCCTTTCCCTTTCCTTATGAAGTAGGTTGGGACTTGAAGAGAGCAGTCCCTAAGGAGCTTCTGTGGCTAAAGAAGGATTTGATTTTGATGTACAATGCAGTAATCATTGTACTGCATTGGCTTAGTGAATGATAGCAACTTTAAGTATGCTTGAGGCTTAGATTGGAGGTAACCTTCTGTTACAAAGTTTAGCTAAGAGAATAATCAATGAAGAGTTTGAAATAAGGTTTTTGGTAGCTGCTTATAAGCTAACAGATGCTTTAAACAGGATTATTGGGGAGGTGATTTAATGTTTTACTTGTTTATACAACAGGTAAATTTAGCTCTTCTGTGAATTTAAACATTGGATGATAATAATAGAATAGAATATACTTTAGAAAAAAATATTTCCTATTTATTTTCTCTCTGTCCATAGCTCAGATTATGGTTAATGACATAATTTCTGAAGTGTGCTAAAAAAAGTTAAATTCTGTTTAAATTTATTGTCAATACTACAAGTTGCCTTGTTCTGCCTCAGGTTTTCTGATCATGCAACATGTTCAATACCACAACTATACAGCAGCCATACTAAAGCAGAACCTAAGAGAAATACAAAGGCTACAGTATTAATGCTGTAGCATTTGTGATGATTTTATTGTCATAGCAATTTAACTTCAAGGGGTTTTCTCTTGCCACCTACTTTATCTGATTGCAAAGTCTTCCTTAATTTCTGTGAATGAAAAGGAGGAGATAAATTAGAAAAATGTAATATTCTCAGGGTTTGTTTGATTCAGAGAAAGGTCCAGCATTTTTCTTTAAAAGAGTAAAATGTTTTCATCTGATGGTATGTAAAATTTTTCATCTGTGCTTCAAAAGATAGCAAGAGAAAGCATTTTTCTCCACACCTATTAGTGTCTTAACCACCAAATGAAGCCAATGATTAGTAAAAACAAAATAAAGTTATTATGCCAAGTGAGGAATAAAATAATGTTTAAAATCGCAGTGATATAAAGCATTATCTTTAAAAATTCATATCTAGTTGGGGAAAAAAACTGTGTTTTTTCACCCTATTCTGTTCAACAAATGTCAAAACTATTTTTTATGAAAGAACCTGTCCCTGGAATTTTCCTAAATGTTCTACAGATTTCTACAAAATATTTTAAAATATAAACAAAACAGTAGACTAGAAACTGGGAGACTATGAGTTCTAGTCAGTGGTGGGATTCAAATATGTGAACAACTGGTTCTCTGTGTGGATGCCATTTCCGGAAGTCCATTCTGGGCCTGGGCAACAAAAAAATTAGCTACCGATTCTGCTGAAGTGGTGCGAACTGGCTGAATCCCACCACTGGTTCTAGTCCTTCCTTAGGAACAGAAGTGACTTTGGGCCAATCCCTCTTTCTCATGCCAATCTGAGAGTTGTTTTCTGAGGAAAAAAGGAAACATGTTTATGTATAGCACCTTGAATTGTATAAAATAAAGGCAAGATATAAATTCAATAAATAAATAACCACAAGCAATTTTGTATACAAATGCCCTTTGTTTACCCCACTGTAGGCACCCCCAATCAACATAATTTTCTAGAAAAGATAACTTATGTTGCAACAATTAAGTTATACACTGGGTTGTTCTTACATAATTGGTCTTCATTAACAGTGTGCTAAACTCTAGGTATTATTCTCTCAAATATACCAATTGGCATGCAAACTCTTCTAATGAAGAATGATAAATAGCAGAGGTTTCCATTCATTGTTACCTTCTGTGCTGTCAATTTACTCTGATGGATTGCAACAGTTGATTTGAAAATAAATATGTGGACAGGGTTTTTATGACACTAATATAAAGTCACCTTTATAAAAGCAAGTTGTAATTAATTAATTGTCATAGTATCATGGAAGGCATCCATGGTTTACAGCACACTGACTTATGAGAAAGCCTCTTCCATATTATAGAAGTATTTTTTTTAAAAAAAACCGATTTGGCTATTTTTGTATGTAATTATGAGCATGATTTTTAATGTTCTACTTTTTAACAACCATGTTGGCATTGGTATCTTTTGGGGGAGAATAAAAAATTATAAGATGACAGGTGGAGAAATGTAGTCTACATCCAACTCCAAGGAAGAAACCTGCCATCTTTCAGATCTTACTCTTCCTGTAGATGTTGCTGGTTGTCAGAAAACCTTTTTGAGTCTTGCAGATTTACGATTGGGCTACCAAGCAGCTGTGGTTCACACTGATGCAATTTTTAAAAACCCCATAAAGTTTTAAGCTTCAGGCATAAAATTGTCTTTCCATCACAATCACAATGGAATATATTAATATTGCACCATATTTAGTATAACTAAGCTAGTCTTGCAAGAATTATCTATGCATTTCCATTGATTCCTACCAATCTTTTAAACAGCAGAGCACATTTTAGTGATGAGAGATACTGGCTTAACTGGGAACTGGAAAGTTTGAGTTCTGTAGGCACAATCACAGTGATGAATACTGAACACCAAGGAATGAAAACAGGGATGTTCTAATTATTAAAGATCTCAATCGTGTGCTCTTTGTATATTTTAAATTATGGAGATGGCAGTGGGGTATGTCTGGCTATGTTGATATGGAGATAGTTTTTTTTTCTTAAATCAAACACCTCAGTGTCTATATTGGGTAATATTTATTTTCTGCTGTTTTTCTTACTTCTTTAGCATTCCAAGCATATGGTGTTGCAAACACAATCTGTTTTGACAAATGAAAGGACACTGCAGTGCCAACATTTGTTTGCCTCTCTGTCTCTTTTGTCCCTTCTGAATCTGATTGGTCAGTTGTATGATATATTGTATGTACGTGTTTCTTCCATAAGCAAAAGCATAAAGGTGAGAGGATAAAGCATTCCATATTACACTGATCCACTGATTTAAGCACTCTAAAGTCTGGTCAAGACCTTTTCATCATCCTCCTTGCCACTTTCTTGTTTGGTCATCATCAAAAATGTCCAAATAATTTTTAGCTCTAATAGTCCCCAGTGTGCCAATTTCCTTTAGGCTTGTGTAAGGTAACTACCCTTGCCTCAATAGGATAATATGCGTCACTCTTTGTCTCATTCAGAAATGGAGGCATTGCAGGTTTTTTTGCATTGCCTTGATGCTGCCTTCTGCTGCTTCTAAAGGTTGACTGGAAAACCAGCAATGGTTTTGCACTTGTGTGGCACATGCATAGGAGCCTTTCCTATCATGGACCTGCCTACAAAGCTTTTGGGAATAATGGCCTCTGTAAAAACCCATTATTTTGGACATTCTGATGAAAATGGCATCACAACATGATCGTACATAGTCCCAGTGTGCCAATTACCTTTAGGCAATTAGGTAACTACCTCTGCTAGTTTTAAGTGTGGGTGAGATATCTTACTCCACATAGAAAAGGCATAGGGCTAGTAGTGCCATCCTGTTGAACTCAATCCACCTCTTTTGCCTGTTCTGATAAGTTGTGAACAATGGTTCCTCTTTGTTTAACGGTGTACATGGAGAAACTGGAATATTATGAAGTAGGTTTGAAAGGTGTTTCACCCTTCATTGATCCAAGCAAAGTGTTTAAGTAGTGTAATACACAGAAAGATTCCAAATACATTGATTAAATATATTTGGTATGGAAGACTGAACTTTACAAAAAACTCTAATATATCATTTGCAAATAAGACTACTTTCTGCTCCTTCCCTTAGATCATGAATGTCATCTTCTGCCTAGTCACATATGATAAAGTTGTCAATGTTTAGATGTCTATTTTTTCTTCATCTAATCCTTATTCTCACCCATTAGATATGTCTTTTGGAAAAACCAAATCAGCCTAGTTTAGCCTTGAGTTTAGATTCTTGAAGAGAATTCCAGGCTTCCATTCTATATCAAGAATATGGTGGTCTTTTAAAATGTACTTCCTGATGAAGTAGCTTTTTATTGCTGAAAGTCTTGACAGAAGCATTGTTCTGAAATTCAGGCTACATACTAATTCATTTTTATTTTCCTATGTTTTGGTTACAAAAACTGGCAAATGTGAAATTCAGTTTTATAGTCATGTCATATTATACAACTGTTCATGTTTCAGTAAGTTTTTATAGATTTCATTTGTATAAGGGATTTTTTCATTTGTTAGTTTGTTTTAATAGTTTCAGTTAAAAATAAAAGGGGTGTGTATGGATGTGATAACAATTTCATAGAGGATAAGTAGGACAGTAATGTAACAAAAAGCATAATTACAGAAGAGAGAAAAAATAAATGCCTTCCTTTATTCAACAAACACGCATTCTAGAAAAACAAGGACTGAGATTATCAATTTGGAATTTTTGGTCACCCAAACATACATTTTGAAATTTAAGTAGGAGTTACCCCTCTAATAGTGTCAATTGTTGCCATGGTCCTTTTCAAATGTATTTATCTAAGAATTTATCCCCTCCTAATCATTCACTAACTATGTTATTGGTATGCAATAAGCCACTTTATTTCAGTTAGGGCATGGATGATAGTCCCTGCTACTATCCCACCTCCCTGGTGATGGTTGTTGCTACTGGTCTTCTGGAGGTCTGCAATTCAGCATTTTGAGCCATGGACTATATCCAGGTTTAGCATATTCCAATTAACCTGAAGATACTTTCATCAGTTAGCTTTAGCAGTACCAATGGAGCAATATCTTATTCAGTATAAAACAGCTTCCCATGTTTGTTATGAAATCAGTTTCATCCATCTAGATTATCAATCTGCTCAACTCAAAAATGATTTTTTAAATGTAATATCCTTCAAAATCTTTAATTGAGAGACCTATTATTTTCTTTCTGTATTGGGTGCCTTTTTGTCTCATCATTTCTTTGTAATTCCAGTTTCTTCTGTAGTCAAAACAACACTAATCATTCAATAAATGTTTTTCTACAGTGCCTTGCCAGCTTGGATGCCTCTGTACCAGACTTTAAAGCAGATGGAGCAATGCCAACACTAATAAAAATGGAAGACAAGAGACAGTGTACAGAGAAATAAATAAATTGGAAGAATCTATTTATTGTGGAAAAAATCTAACTTGACCTAAAACATAAAATGAAAACTGAAGAAAGAATAATGAACGTCAGCAAAAGAGTCCTCTGAGAATAAAATAGAAAAAAAATATTTGTTCAGCCCTCATTTGTATATTCCTCCGCAAATGACAACACTATAGTGAACTTTTCTGGGCTGAAAGCTAAGCAGGAATAGGTCAGTTTAGTACTTTTATGAAAAACCACCAGGAACTGCCAAGGCTGCAGTGTAGATGAGGAAGTAAAAATCAACAAACAAATGAGTAGGAAGAAGACATGGCCATCCACATCATCAAAAGCAATATTGCACTGTAAGTTTTGTATTTTATGGACATGTGTATGATATCATAACATGCATTCAAAAGGGGTAATTCTTGTGTTACAATGGCATGATGATGCTTTCATCAGGTTGATGAGTTTTATTATTATTATGGTTGTTCGCACAGTCATGCAGATGTTTACACTGAGTTTCTCATTTTTGTCTACCTATGAAGACCTTCCCAAGGACATGGGATATGCAGGTGTTGTTTGATGGTGTTACAAGTATTACACTATGTTCCTGGCTTCTAAATGTCCTATTTCAACTGCTTATTTCTAAAGTCTATACAAAAAATGGCTATATTCATCACAAACTTTGATTTTGTGATCCAATGTATAGAGACAAATCAGGCAATTTTTTTTATCTTTTTAAGCAGTTAGAGAAAGAACAATATATACTTGCTTGGCAAATATACAGAGATAATCAAAACCACTCAAAAGGGTTCAGAAATGAGTAGATTTTCTAAATTTGCAGCTATACTGCAAATTGCTTTCTCAAAGAAGCCTCCAAACATAATCTTCCATCATGTTTTCATTATACTGTCCATGATAATGATGTTCAAAGTTCAGTATATCTTGGTGAAAATGCTTGTCTTGCTCCTCTGAGTAAGCACCTATGTACTCCTTGAATTTTTTAAAATGAGCATCAAGGATATGGACTTTGAAGGATATTCTGCATCCCATTTTGGCAAGTTCTTTATGAGAGTCTGAACCAGCTGCTCATAGTTTTCAGCCTTGTGATTGTCCAGAAAGCCATGAACCATCACAAATAAATTTTCTAAGCCACTTTCTCCCAGCTTCTTGGTGAATTTGTCACACTTTATGTTCTTCTTTATCTGTGGTCTGATGAAGATACCAGCTTTAACCTTTGCCTCCAACAGCTGTAGAAAGAGATCTTGGAGGTACTTGAAAGCTGCCAATTCCTTGTCTAGAACTGTGACAAATTATTTGATGAGGCCTAACTTGATGTGCAGTAGTGGCATCAGCCCTTTCAAGGGTCTACCAGTGGCTTTCGCTTTATGTTGTTCTTCCCTACAGAGAACTTGGTCTACTGTGACCCTTCCCATCTGTGATAGTGTGCCTTAGTGTCCCAGCTTTCCCAGAGGCAAAGAAAACAAGAAAACTTTGTGAAACTGTCTTGGATGCCCATCAGAAATCACACCATTTTGAAATCTCCAGTGACCTCCTAGCCCTAGTCATCATATCATATATCTTTTTTCTTAGAACAAATATTGTTGTGTCATTTCAAAACTGTGCTGTGGGCACATGAAGTTCTTAAATGGCATGCAGATATTGTAATGTATTAATATTTAATATACTTATTATGTATGTTTTATGTATGTATCTTTGTGTTTTGTTCTTTTTGTTTTTATTTCTTCTGTTATTATTTTAAAATCAGAAAAATTACTAAGTGTGTTGCTTTCTCTTTACATTAAATAAATACATTTTCAAATAATATATGATGGATTATACTGGATTTTGATTTCCAAGAATGAGATTAAGGACTCTGGATGCCATTTTCAGTTCTTCTCTCTTTGTTATCCATTAATACATGGCTGCAAATGTAGGCTTCCTAATGTTAACACATTGCCAACATTATTATTAGCATGCATGTAATGCTCTGGATGTGTCTGGCCACAGCAAGATTTACTTGGCTCAGAGTCTGTGGTAGGCATTGTAATGAACTGTGATCTTAGCCAATGAAGAGGATGAGAAGAAGGAACAGCCATGATGGTTATAGCAGAAAAAACAGAAGTAAGAGATACTTGGGAAAGAACAATTTAATTCTTCAAAACAAACCTTTTATTTTCAGTTGAGATAAAAAAATAACTTTACAAAGGCATAGGCAAAGACAATGGCATAACATTAGCATTTAGGAAATCATGCACAATTTGAACATCCAGTCCATTTATGAACCAAGTAACCCATATTTTGCCAGATTAACTTCTTACAGATCAGTCTGAGATTTATTCAAATACCATTTTGAGCTTTGTGTTTTGTTCTTCCCAGTAGAAGGTAGAAAAAGAATACTTGGATGTAACCATTAAAGTTATACCAAATATTTAAATGTTTCACAGTTCCCTTCTAGTGCCAAATGTTTCAGTTTAATAAATAGAAATCATTTTCCAAGACAAATCTAGGACAGAGTAATAAAGACTTGCTAGAGGGGAAAAAAAAGAACTGACATGCAGAGTTTTAGCACTTGGTAATTAAAGTTCAGTTAAACTAAATAACAAATTTGTATAATGAAAGCCCTAGAAAGGTGTTTGATTGACAAAATACAATATTAGCTATAAAGTGGTAAAAATACTGATATGATTTTCAATGGTTGAGCTCACCTAAACCAAAACACCATTTGCAATTTAATACACAAATATCTGCTCATTTTTCATCTAATTTATGACCACATCCCTATTTTTTTCTTGTATTAAATGTAGTAGCAGTTTCCTTATGGATAAAAAATAGACATTGATGTTTAAAGATGTATTATATGATTGATCACTTATTGACTTCTGATGGAGGTAGGGCAAACTGAGAACATCTCAGTGTAAGTAGAACTGACAACTGTGGCAAAGACCAAAGAACTGGTGAGTAGATCTGTTCCTTGGAAACTTTCGGGGTAAGAGGAAAAAGGGAGATCACCTACATGTGCTTTGGATACTTGCTCCTTAAAAGGAGACTGCATGACAGTGATGTTCTATAGGTTTGAGTGCAGAAGATTATAGGATTAGCCATCTTGCTTGCAACAGCAACAATTTTTAAAGGACACCAAGTTCACAAACCTCAATTTCTAATCACTTTTGGAAATTGTTCGTTAACTACTAAGCTACTAGAGATCCTTGGAGCAACAAGTTTAAAAATGCTGGGTGACTCTGCCTTCAATCCTAAATGAAAGGAAATTTTAATCATAAGCTTAAGGATTTAAAGAATCTGAAATAGACAGAAAAAAAGCTAAACAAGATTTTGATTTTAGAAAGTTGTAAATTAATGCTCCAGATAAAATTGGAATGTTAACACTTTTATAATAACATTTTGGAATTAATTATATGGTATACAACTTCTCACAGGTTATAAATCCTATTTTGGGTTTTATAAAACTAACAAAGATAATTCCACGATTTCAAAAACTGGACACTAAAGAGGACTAAAGATTTTAGGTAGAAGAAAAATATATAGGCGTGCAAAATGATGCAAAATAATGAAACTTTGATTTTGGGTTTTTTCCAATTAGATAGACTTGATGTTATTGAAATGGCTAGCTTATATTATTTTGTAAAAGTAAAACGCTGAGGCTTGAAGTTGATATTCTACTTTGCTGCACCAAAGGAAGTCAGAAGTCAATGCCTTTTTTTCCCTGTTCCCTACCTTACTTCTCTATTCCCTTTTCCCTTCCCCATCTTTTCTGCTATTTACTTTTGTATTTTCATTGTAATGTATACAATAAACTAATTAAACTTTTTTAAAAAAGATGCTTGTTTAAAGTCTTGAAGAACTCAGTGTAATGGGATAAAGAAGAAACAAAGAGAAATCAAATATTACACCAAATATGTGAACAAACTATGTAAGTATGATAGTTAGAAGAAAAAGGAAGGACTATAAAGTTGGTTTACTTGATCAAGATTTTAAAAAAGATATGTTGTTACTTCTGGCAGCTCTTTATAGACCTTTCTCTGTCATAGGGTAAGGATGAGGTTAGGATGATGGCAAAACTGAAAAGATTATGTTTAATGGATTTGTGTATAAAGACAGGGGATATGATATGAAGAGAAAAAAGTAATCATAAAGGTGAATAATCACTAAATTTGTTTATACTTGTAACAATGAAGGCTGGAAGTAACTTCCTTATATATTTCCTTTTTCTTCATTGTATTCCTATCTTTTTCATTTTCTTTTCTTTTTTTTCCTTTTTACTCCTCATTGAAATTCTCTTTTCTTTCTTTAAGTTTAGTTTATATAATAAAATTCTTTTAAAAACTCTATAAATTAAAATGATTACTCACATCTGGATCTTCAGGATTATTTCTATTTTGAAATATTATTTTGCATTGTTATCATTCCTCTTTAATGCCATTAAAAATGCCTTATTTTCCTCCCTCCCATTCCCAAAGAATAACAATTCAATGATTTTCCCATGGATAGGAGGCAGAGATTATACATATAATTTTTTTTGAGAGGAGTCAAAGAAATCTTTTCTTATGTCCATTCAACACATGATATTTCTTTATTCTGTTGTGCATAACTCACTGCTTCTGAGTCAGCCTCAGCAGCAGTTTGCCCTTGATAAAGAACAAAATAGAACATCATCTGCCTCTTTCCATAGTCATTAGCCTCTGGTCTGACAGAATATCCTCATTTGGTGCTTTGGTTTTCCAATATCCTCATTTGGTACAAAGGTTTTCCAAACGTCCACTCTGCTCCATCAGATATTCTTCTATATCAATACCTAAGTCATCTTTCACAAGTTTTTTTTTAGTCATGTTTGCCATAATCCTTCTCTAACATAAATTGCTCTGTACTTCATACTTTTGTTGCCATCAGAAAAAAATTGGCTCATCTCAGCCATTTCTGTTCATTGGTGCAATTGAACCGAGAATGTCTAGCATCTGCCAACTGTTGCCTTCTCTCAAATCAATTGGTTACAGTTCTCTGCATATGTGGAACAGTTACTGCAGCAGGAATATACATTTTACATATTTTAGAGAGCTTCAAACTATCTGCAATAATTCAGCAGCTGCTGTTCAATAGCAAGTCATTTTTTTTGCATGAATGAAATATTGCCATATCAGACATGCACTGGAGTAACAGAGAACTGAAAAAAGAGCTTTTAACATTTGCTGATTGTGTCTCTGGTGGAAATTTCAAAGGTTGGTGGCACTAATCTTGCTTCTGAATTTCTCTGTATGTATTTTAAATGAAGTATCTGATCCAAAGTTATTACAAGGTATTAAATAAATTGCTTTTTGGTTGCACAACTAGAAGAAGCTGACCAGAGACTTACTTTTATTTGGAAAAGTTGGCTGATAGTCATTTTATTATAATGCTTCTGTTGTGTCTTTTTAATCTGAATATATTCAGATTAAATATATTCCCAAACCTGGCTTGGTATGACAAAATTGTCACAACACATAATAGCTTCTTGTGGATGGATTGGTGGATCATTATGGATGGATTGGTGGATCATTCATATAAATATTAAAGAGGAGTGGTGACATCACACTTCCTTGTGGGGAGACCTTCCACTGAAAATGCTGATATTACATTTCCCTCCAAGGTCAACCTGGAAGCAGCAATTTTCCGTGAGTTTGTAGAGCATTCACAAAATAATTAATTTGAAATCCTTTATGTATAATTTCCATAGCCAAATGCAATGATTAACCATGCTGATTGCAACTTAGCAGTCAATCAACACTACATTTCTGATATGACATTTTTTAAAATTATTTTTGATATTTCAGATTAGGTTCAGTATTTTTTGTTCCTTCAGTCCAAAATGTTTTTATTTTGTATGTTAAATTTCATTCAGGCTAGGAGCTCTACAAATACTTAAATAGGATTTTATAATTCAACCATCATCATGTCATGTTTTACTAGGAGTTATTCTTTGATTATTGACTACTAATCTTCTAATACCATTTAAGGTTCACTTTTAATCTAAAGGTGAACATTAAAGATGTCTAGATGTTTTATGTATGATAAGAGTCCCCTATGGAACTTTCAGTGACAGTTACATATCAAAATACATATCAAAGACCACTAAAATTGCCAATAGGTCCTCATTTACTGATATATACATATTGTTGTTGTTAGTTGCGAAGTCGTGTCCAACCCATTGCGACCCTATGGACAATGTTCCTCCAGGCCTTCCTGTCCTCTACCATCTTCTGGAGTCCATTTAAGCTCACCCCTACTGCTTTAGTGACTCCATCCAGCCACCTCATTCTGTCGTCCCCTTCTTCTATTGCCCTCAATCTTTCCCAGCATTAGGCTCTTCTCCAGTGAGTCCTTCCTTCTCATTAGGTGGCCAAAGTATTTGAGTTTTAGCTTCAGGATCTGGCCTTCTAAAGAGCAGTCAGGGTTGATCACCTCTAGGACTTTCCTTTCACCACCAGACATATCCACAGCTGAGTGTCCTTTCAGCTTTGGCCCAGTCACTTCATTCTTTCTGGCATTACTAGTACTAGCCCTCTGCTCTTCCCCAGTAGCATATTGGATGCCTTCCGACCTGAGGGGCTCATCTTCCAGCATATCATTTTGCCTTTTGGTACTGTCCATAGGGTTTTCATGGCAAAGATACTGGAGTGGGTTGCCATTTCCTTCTCCAGTGGATCATGTTTTGTCAGAACTCTCTGCTATGACCTTTCCGTCTTGGGTGGCCCTGCACAGCATAGCTCATCACTTCATTGAATTACACAAGCCCCTTTGCCACGACAAGGCAGTAATCCATGAAGGGGGATATATACATATATAAAGTATCAAATGCTCATTTTAAAAGAAATGCAGAGAACCAAGCTGATAATTTGCCCTAGATAAGGATATGAAATTAAAGATGTCATGGCTTTCGGAATGATAATTTAATGCATTATAATAACTGCAGGGGCAATGGATAGACATACTGAGATATGTAAAAACAAGAGAAACGTAAGCCAGCCTGCTTTACAAATTATGAATGATCTTTGATTTCATAGAGTCAGCTTTGTGAAAACGAAAAACACAATTGTAATTGATGATTTCAACAGCCAAAGTGATAACTGGGATGTAACTTCTCAAAAGAGAATCATGAGTTGCTAGAAATCTAAACAGAAATAAATCAGTTGATCCTGCTACTTATTCAGCTCTAAGTTACCCAATGTCTTTTACGATGGCTTCAATTGAGTTTGATCTTTGTTAGCAGTAATATTGTGATACTAAGCAGTAAGACAGTCTTAGACCCAATTCCACACTTCCAACATTATTGTCTTTCATTCAAGATCACTCAATAATTATACCACAGTTAACACTTTTGTCATAGCAATTCAATTTCACAAAACTAATTGGCAGGGTTGTATAGTTCATATTGGTACAGTGGCATCAAACATGAAAGCCAATCATAAAAGTTTATGAAAACTTTGTGAAAAATCCTACCATATACTACCAGAACACATACCAAGAGACTGTAGGGCACAGTCGGTCTCTTGTTTTCCATCCTATTCATTCACTATGTCTGATAGCTATGTCAAATGTACAATGCAAATCCTTTGAGGAGAAAGTTTGTAGCTATGTAAGATTTGAACAATGCAGAACATGAAAGGAGGTAGCTGGAAGTTCAAGGTGTGTGCATATGTGTATGTGTCTGTGAATGGAAACCTTTGCATCTTGCTTGGTTTCCCACAGTTTAATTAAATGCAAGAAAAAAAAAGACATCAGGAGAGGACTGCTCTCATGGGGATTTTGCAAATAAGAAAGGATATAAAATTATTTTTGTATTATTTATTATTTTGTAAATAAAAAGAAGCCTCTTTTTGCTTGCTTTAGGACCTTTCTCCTATAAAATGCAGCCTGTTAATAACTTTTTAAAAAATCACCAGGATATTCCTTCTTTTAAAGGGCTTCAAGAATAACTATAGCTTAGATTCTTTTATTCTTCCTTCCCTTGCATCTCTTCACATTATCTATATAATCTGATCACAAGCTGAGGATTCTGTATAGATAAAGGTCCACCTTCCTTTTTAAAGATCTCTTCTTTCCAGATACATTCTCCTGCAGAACAATCTACTTTGATAACTTTGTAATCATATTTTCAGCTATAACTGCATCTGTTCTTTGTTTGAACACAATGTTTGCAAAATTAAGGTGCCAGAAATGTGAATAAGTTGCTAGAAGGAGGTGTTTAATGGCCTAAGTATTTGAAACTTAGGTGTTTTTTTTTTTAATATATAGGGTTTTTTTGGCATGGCCCCAAAAAAGACAAATACCCATACAATTCCATACAGTATTAGAATGCACCAATATGGATCAATTCTTCTCAACTATTTATTTATTTTTAGAATGTCTGTCTGTCTGCCTGTCTGCCTGCCTGCTCATCCACCCACCCATCCATCCATCCATCCGTCCGTCCGTCCGTCCATCCATCCATCCATCCATCCATCCATCCATCCATCCATCCATCCATCCATC
>JAKJMR010000182.1:1412241-1439041 GCA_024449315.1 Daboia siamensis
CTATCTATCTATCTATCTATCTATCTATCTATCTATCTATCTATCTAATGCATGTGGATGCATGTGGTGTGCTTCATACTTTACAAATACCAAATTCACAATTCATACAAGGACACAAGATTGAAGAAAGAAAATATGATATCAAATTATTACTTTGGCTAAAACATAGCTATTGGATTAGGATTTAAATGTAAAGTCTCTTCATCTCTTGCCATTAAATAACTGACCCTAATCAATAGACATTCTCTTACTGTTGTAGAAGTAAAATACAACTTTCTAAAATATTAAATTCCACAAGCCTAAATAGTGGAAACAAACATGCAACAATGACTTATGTTTTCCTATGTTAAGAAACAGGATAACTACATATATTCTTGGACACATTAACATTTGAACAGTTTCAAACTATTCCCAAAAACACTTGGCAGGTTTATGCAAATTGCTCATTTGAAAGACTTTTCCATCACTGATATAATTTTCATACAAAAAAGAGCTGGTGGGTATTCTGCCAAGTAGTTGAGCCTCAAAGGAATTAACATATATTCATGAGTAGCAGTGCATCAGAAATGATAAAAAAACATTGTCTTGTCCCAGAACAGCAGAAGTGGGGATGGCTTTTGTGTCATTGCATTTGTGTTCTTGAAACTGACTGAAGGTCTGAACGCATGGCTTGTGGTATCTTGATATCAATCAAGTGGGCCAACCTTTTCATCATTTGGGTGATTGGTAAGATTGAACAAAATTTACCCTAAAGAAAGACAATTCCAAAATAAGGTAATCCCACCTGTCCCAAAAGGCCCCCCTCCAAAAAAAGCAATTAATAAATATTAATAAATATATATAAAAACAAATTTGGAAAATCACCACTGAAGTAAATGCTTCTATGTATACTTCTTGCATTTTATGCACAGATATGTGTGTATGTTCATGAACATAAATATAAATATGAAGTGTGCTATTGAATTGGTATTGGCTCTTAGCAATTTATTTATTTATTTATTTATTTATTTATTTATTAAATTTTTATACCGCCCTTCTCCCGAAGGATTCAGGGCGGTGTACAGGGCAATAAATATCAAAATATAAATACAAAAGTTAAAAGAAGTTAAAAAGAATTAAATAATCATGCCCGATATAATACAATAATTAAAACTATGTTAAAATTAGATCCAACCCTAAACCCATCAAACCAGGCCAGATTGTTCAAATAGATAAGTTTTTAAATCGCGTCGGAAGGAGCGAAGGTCGGGGGCCATCCGGAGCTCAACCGGCAAGCAGTTCCATAGGTCTGGTACACCCACAGAGAACGCCCTCCCCCTGGGGGCCACCAATCGACATTCTCTGATCGGAGGCACCCTGAGGAGGCCCACTCTGTGGGAGCGCACTGGACGGAGGGAGGTTGATGCCAGCAGCTGGTTGCATATATAGAACTTCTTCAGGAAGATCTTTTTCCAACATAGTCCTTTAGTTGTTCCAACAGTGTGCTGCTGTCACTCTAATTAAATCTATCTATCCTACATGCTGCTCACATTCTTTTTTTTTCTTCCCAAATTTAACAATATTATGAACTTCCTTGGATAGCAAGGTCTTTCCATAAGGTGTCTGAAGTATAATAATTTGAGATTGTTCATTTGTGCCTTGACTGAGAACTTTGGGTTGGTTTGTTTGATAGTTCATCAATTCACTTTCTTGCTTGTCCACAGTATTGTCAGGAGTCTTCTTCAACATTAACATTCCAAAGCATCAATATTCTTTCTGCACTGCTTCTTTGAAATCCAACTCTTGCTACAAAAGACTGTCACCAAGAAAATCATTCCCTGTGTCATTCTTATATCTATAGGTATAGATCTATCATGGCAGATAAAAATCTTTTCCAATGCCTTTATAGTTATGCTATCAAGGGCTAATCTATGATACTTTACTTGATGCTTGATAAAAAGGTAAAGGTAAAGGTTCCCCCGCACACGCGTGCTAGTCGTTTCCAACTCTAGGGCCGGTGCTCATCTCTGTTTCAAAGCCGAAGAGCCAGCGCTTGTCCAAGGATGACTCCATGGTCATGTGGCTGGCATGACTAGATGCCAAAGGTGCACAGAACACTGTTACCTTCCCACTGTAGTGATCCTTATTTTTCTACTTGCATTTTTACGTACTTTCGAACTGCTAGGTTGGCAGAAGCTGGGACGAGTAACATGCGCTCACTCTGTTATGCGGCACTCGGGATTTGACCCGCCAAACTGCCAACCATCTGATTGACAAGTTCAGCATCCTAACCCATCTCAATATCTTTACTGTCATTTCCAAGGCCAGATGCTGCACTAATTGTCATAATGTTGATCTTCTTTATACAGTATTTAACCTATTTAATCCATTTTTTTTCACTCTGCCCTTGACTTTCTTTTATAGTTTGCAGGTCACTTTTCACATTCAGCTATAAGAGTAGTGTCCCCTGCAGGATTCAGGTTAATGGAATTTCTCCCTCCAATTTTAAAAAATTGTGCTAATCTTCTTACAATCCAGCTTCTCCTGATAAATATTCGGCATATAAATTGAATAAATAAGGGGAGAAACAATCTTGTCCTATACTAACTTGGAGCCAGTCCATTTAGCCATATTCTGTCCATACTCTGGCTTCCTGAGAAGTATGTAAGTGTCATATCAGAACAATTCTGTGCCTTGGGATTTCGATTTTTAAGAACATTCACAGCTTGACATGACGGACCAAATCAAAGGCCTTTCTATAATCAATGAAGCAAATACTGACTTCTTTTTGGCATTCACTGACTTTCTCCAGCATGAATCAGCAACAAGTTTTTTAGGCTTTTATAAAGCCATTTTGAACATCTGGCTTCTCTTTTTCCCCTGTAGGGTTCTATCTAATCTGCACTGGATGATCCTAAGCAATATTTTGCTTGCATGTGAAATTAAGATTAATGTACAATAGTTTGCACTCTCTCTTCAGTCTCTTTTCTTTGCTATTGATATGTAGATTAACCTTTTGCAATCTGTTGGCCACTGAGTTAATTCTCCAGAATTGCTGGTATAGCTTTTCTTATTTTTCCATGTCTGTTTCCATCTTTGGTGACCTTGCATATAGTTGCTACTTGTATCTTCTGACATATTTCTGAAACTCTTTGTTAAGTTCCTTCCTGAGGATTTTTGTTGTAGTTTTTCTTGGCTTTGCCTTCTCTCTTGTTCTTAATCATTTCCATTTTGCTTTCTCTTTATTTCTTGATCTGTGGCAGTGGCTTTTCATATTCATCTTTAATGACTTTATGTTCATTCCACAATTCCTTTAGTTCTCTATCAGTGAGGTTCATTACTTCAACAGGATTTGTAATGTTCTCCTTGAAAATGGTGGTTATGTGCTCAGGATCACATTGTCAGAATTGATTGGCTTTCTACTTCCACTTAACCCTGACATGACTGATCTTTTTTCTTCAATAGCATATTGACAGTCATCCTAACTCAGTAGTTCAACATCCAGCATTATATTGCTAATTTTATACTTTCTATTCATTTTTTTGTAGAATACAAGAGGCAGGAGGTCTTATCTCACACAGTAGGAAATGTCATTGCCATTAAAATAATCTTCTAAGATCAGCATCATGCTATATTTTTGCTGCCCAATAGGAGATTGATGGAATAATTTTCATGTCTTGGCTGATCTTCCAGAGAATACCAATTGGCATACAATCTTGGCATACACCACCACCTCAGCAACAGCATACTGGTGGTGGTATATGCCAAGATTGTATGGTGGCAAATATGTGGTATGTGGGTATGCATGTATAAATCTCTCTCTTTTTCTACTTTTCCCTGTAGAGTGTGTACACACACTCCGAAAGAGCACCAGCCTAAAAGAAAAATACAATTACTGATGATTAATAAAATAAGTTTTTATCAGTTTTAAAATAAGACACCTCATTTTTAAAATGCCATGATCTTCTCTACAAATATTTATACAATTCATTGTCTCCCAAGAAACCTTCCTCTCTCCTTTTCTCTTTCTTCCTCTTAGACATATACACATACTTCATGATGCACATACATTTTTAGAGATAATGCACAGATCTAGCCTTAAGTACCTTCTAGGAAGTTCTATTTTACATTTGTTCAAGTATATATGCATGAGTTACTGCTACAGTATGCTCGAGATGGACTTCTGCCACACTGACCTTTTTTAAAAAAGGAAAGAGGTCAACAGAGACCATTGAACTGGCCCACAAATACAAGAAAATATATATGTCCTTATTCCGTCATAAGCTCCATTGAGTTCAAAAACTCCTGTTACCAAGTTAGCAAGCTTATAACTTAAAGGTTTGTTTCATGAGCAAATTAATCCTATTCTCCTCTTGTATAGACACTACTATCATAGACTGTCTATCCTTAGAAGCATCCACTGATATTTTTACTTGTTTTAGCTTTTATTATATTGTTATAACTATTGATACCAGATACTATTTCATTGCAGTGACTTAATGTGATATGATTAGAGATTATTAACATTCTATTATTAAAATATTGTAAATAGACAAAACAAAGAATAAATGTATTTATCAATTACAATTTAATATGTCAATATTACAAGGTTAAAATAATTTGCTTTTTCATCCAAAGTTAAATATAAATTTTAAATGAGTGCAATTCACATCAAAGTATTGGTTTGATGTTAATGGTTTTGATCTTAAGTTGTATCAGTAATTGTATCATTACTACATGTACACATACACCACTGGGGAAACTTAAAAGATTAGGAACAGGATATCATAAAGAAAATTTGTCTTAAAACAGCATCATTTCAAAAGTATCCATAGTAACCCCATCCCAACTGTCCATCCAGCAGTTCAAACAGGCCAATTCGCAGTTGTGAAAGTGCAGTGGGAACAGAATGATAAGGCACCACTTCCAAGGCCGTTAGGTGTCTATGCCATTTCTTCTGCAGCCAGAGATAAGGCAGATGGCCAGAGGCACATTCCATTCTCACCCCATTAGAGAACCATCAAAGAGGATAGAGCAGAAAACAAAGCAAAGGAAATACACATCAGCACCCCAAGCTTCCCCCTCCCTCCCTGGAGTATGGAAGAACCCCATACCCATAGAAAGATAGGGTTCTGACACCATTTTTAGCTAAGGAAGATGACTGGATACTTGGACTCAAACACCATCAAATTTATGAGTGACATTCACAAAGGAAGAGTTAAAAAGTTAATATGGCAGTAATGACCTTACAATACATGGACAAAAGGGGTGGAACTGACTGTGTGGCCATGATCATTGTCTTGATTTTTTTGACTGTCTGCACCCAGAGGTGCCCATCTAACTCATGGAGTTAGAATTCTAAGAGGGCACAATACCCATGTCATCTTGAATCTCTAGAGAAGAAAATGTAAAATATAAATTTACTAAATAAACAAATACTTATTTCTCTTTTCTTTATTGAAAATAAAAGAAGCCATTCATTCAGTTTTATTCATAACAGCAGAGATGTTATGGACATATCCATAGTCATCCATTATTCCACCAAGACAAATTTAAATATAAACCATTTTTTTAATATTGACCTTTCCCAATCACTAAGCTCTAACTTCATTTGTCTTTTTTCTCTAGTAACATTTTAATGCCCTTGTAAATCACTTCGGGAGTTTATATAATAGAGATGGTGTTTCCAAATACTTTTAATAAATGAAAGAAAAAAATGGCATGAGATTTGCAGTTTTATACATTTTTTACCTTAAAATCAATTTTACTGAACAGAGTGGAAATTACAATTAAGCAAAGAAGCATAAGAGTGCTCTGTTATATTATTAAAATATTAACAGTTCCTAAATTTTGTCTATGAAGTAACTTTTTATGGTTCAGACAAGAAGATTTTAACATTTTCTTTATGTTGAAAATATAGTTCAAAAATTAATGCCATTTATTATATGAGAATAGGGAATCCTGGGTTCTCAACCTCATCTATCAACTCACAATATGGCAAATCTACAGTTAGCATCTGCTTTCCTTGCTTTGCAGATAATTTGAGTTTGTTAGTCCACAGCTTTTCCAGAATTGTACATAGCCCTCCTGGGTTAATCCACCTCCTGTAGTTTTATTCACAAAATCATTTAAACATAAATGACTACATTGATATTGCTAAGCCTGGACAAAGTTGCATTTACATAAAAAGTATTTAATCTTTCTCAAGCTTCCTTAAAAACATAAAAGGGTTGTGTTGCTTATTTTTTTATTTGATATTGTTATACTTCAAATTATCACCAGTGTGAATGATGGTTGCCTCTTATTTCCCTCCCTCTGAAAAACAGCAGGTTCATGGCTGGGGCACATTGCTAGCTAGTTTTTAAGTTTGATGGGTAATGCAGAGCTACACACAGTAGCTGATACATTATTTACTGGATTTTACAGTGTTGAAAAGTAAGCAAATATCAATATGGTGCTTGGTGAACATCCAGGAGAAAACTTGAGATTTTATTTATATGCATATGTGGAGGGGAGGCAGAGAGAAATTGAATTTAGCTATTCTTTTTAAATGCAATATAGCACCTTTAATTATGCTTACATGCATCTTCCAAAATGAAGAGTACTATGGAACGATTCATCAGTTCAGCATGGATATTTACAAACAAGTCATCATGGTCACTAAGGATACGTATGTGAAAGTGCCTGTATGTTTGTGTGTATTAATTAGTTGATTGATTTTTTTCTTTTATATACAATAATTGTCAGTTTGCATTTATGTAAGATTATATGTATTATATGTATTATGGTGGCTCAGTGGGTTAGGACGCTGAGCTTGTCAATCAGAAGGTTGGCAGTTTGGCAAGTCGAATCCCGAGTGCCGCGTAACAGAATGAGCGCCTGTTACTTGTCCCAGCTTCTGTCAACCTAGCAGTTCGAAAGCACGTGAAAATGCAAGTAGAAAAATAGGAACCACTATGGTGGGAAGGTAACAGCATTCCGTGCGCCTTTGGCATCTAGTCATGTCGGCCACATGACCATAGAAATGTCCTCGGACAAGCGCTGGCTTTTTGGCTTTGAAACGGAGATGAGCACCAGCCCCTGGAGTCGGAAATGACTAGCACGCATGTGCGGGGGAACCTTTACCTTTTATATGTGCTGTGGTTGGAGAAAGGGTGTCAGAATTATGCATTTGAAATCTGATCCCTTTGTATGTGCATGTGATGTTAAAAGGAGTGGGGCTTTGATCACAAATTGTGACCCCCATTTTGACACACAGAAAAACTTCCATGGACATCCTTTCCTCCTCTTCCCCCCCCCCCTCGGAGCTTAGCCTAGCAAGCTATATATGACAAAAGAAAATGTTATTGATGCCTTGTCACTTCTTTGCCTCACACAAAGACGATGAATATAGATGGTAGTGGGAAAGAAAGCTTATGAAGACAGTCAAGAGAGAGTGGAAATGTCAGATTTGAAATCAGTTTCAAAAGAACCGTTTTTGGGAAGAGGTTTGTTTTTTCCCCACTCTGAAGAGAACAGGGGGTAGAATTTATTTTCATAGTATTTATGATTAACTGGATCTTCCCAGGATGCAAACAATATGCACTCTAGGCAAATAAAGGACATCAAACAGTATGTTATATATATATATATATAGTAGGGACGCGGTGGCTCAGTGGGTTAAGACGCTGAGCTTGTCGATCAGAAGATCGGCAGTTCGGCGGGTCGAATCCCGAGTGCCGCGTAGCAGAGTGAGCGCCTGTTACTCGTCCCAGCTTCTGCCCACCTAGCAGTTCGAAAGCACGTAAAAATGCAAGTAGAAAAATAGGGACCACTCCGGTGGGAAGGTAACAGCGCTCCGTGCGCCTTTGGCGTCTAGTCATGCCGGCCACATGACCACGGAGAAGTCCTCGGACAAGCGCTGGCTCTTCGGCTATGAAACGGAGATGAGCACCGGCCCCTAGAGTTGGAAACGACTAGCACGCATGTGCGGGGGAACCTTTACCTTTACCTTTATATATATATATATATATATATATATATAAACGTGTCATGGACACTCCACATTTTCAGCTATAATGGGAAAAATAAGAGTAGTGCAAATTTTGATGTGTTTCTGTGTAGATGGTTTTGTATTTCTGCTTTCTTTTTTTATAAAAGTTCCTTTCCAAATAGCACTTCTCAGCAACTGCAAATTTAAAAGGGAAAAATACCCTTTTATAAATTGCCCAATCAACACAACTTGACGTGATCTGTCAGAGTGCAACATATCAACCTGAAAAACAGTAAGCATCACTTATAAAATGCACCTGATAAGCCTATTGTGGCTGATGCAGTCCCAGTTTGCTCACTGGATACAATTGCTTGGTGCTTGCAAATTCCAGCTTTACAATGCATGGAGCTTTTCTCCCAGCCCTGAGTACATTTCTCATGTTTTGCTTCTTAAAGTCCCTTTCATTTCTGAGATGCATGAAAACTTTTCAGCTATGCTTGTTGGCAAGTCTCTGTTGGGCACAGATGCAGTTCTATAAAATGCCACACAGAATACTATCCCTTGACGTTCACGCTTAAGAAGAGAATTAGTCCTGTGTCAGAATAATTACTGTTCTTTCCACACATTTTTGCAGGGAAGTTAAGCTAGCTAAGAAATAAAAATAACTGCTTATCATCAGGTTGAGGTCATTTTGAAGTCCTGTTGACATCAATGTGGAACAGGGAGAATGTAAAATCCAGCCAGGTTCACATGATCAGAAAATCATTATTTTTTTTCTCATTATTATTAAATTCAAGCAGTCCGGATGACATCAATGTCAAACAAGGAGAGTGTAAAAATCCAGCCAGGCTTTTCATGTTCAGTAAGGATTTTTTTTTAAAAAAAAATATTTATTATTATTCAATTCAAGCAGCTCTGACAGAATTGTTTTGGTCCATTCCAAAAGAATATATTTATGATAGATAAATTCATAGAAGAGGATATAATTTCATTGACAAGCAAAATTATATTACATGTATAAAATGGATATACCCATAACAAAAGATTAAAACAACAAATACTGTTGCTGAATATTTTGCTGAAAATGAAAAGAGCTAAAATAATATATTTTTAGACTGGACAATTTAAAAACTGTTAGTGGACAGAGGTTATGTTTAAGAGGGAGAATCATTTTGATTGTAACTGCTGTAATGAAGGTCAGGTATCACCTCTTTAATTATCTTTTTTCTTTCTTCTCTTTTAACTGTATTGTTTCCACACTTTTTCTTTTTTACTTTCTTTCTTTTATGTATATTTATTGTTTCTTTTATTCAAGTAAAAAATTCTCAATAAAAATTATTTAAAACAAAACACAAGCAACCCTTTTTCATTTCTAATTTTGAAGGAAAAATATTTTAAAGCATTGCCATCATTATCTTTTTTTCTCACTATTTTTATTACTTCCATAAATTAATAAAACTAATATGAGTATATTGAAGAAAGAAATACCAATAGCTTCAAGGGCAACAAATGCACAATCATTAATATTGCACTGAACTGCATGTAGTTAAATCCTATTGTGAAACGTATCTTGCCCAAAGTTTATCACATTATATTCTTTGGATAAAATCATTACTAAGTTTTTTATTTTTTATTTTTATTTTTTTTTATTACATTTATATCCCGCCCTTCTCCGAAGACTCAGGGCGGCTTACAAGCTTAGCAGTAGCCTTCATTCTATGTATATGCCTGCTTGTTAGGGCTTTCACACACACCCCAAGCGGCATTATTACAAAGTCAGCTTATTGCCCCCAACAATCTGGGTCCTCATTTTACCTACCTCGGAAGGATGGAAGGCTGAGTCAACCTTGAGCCTGGTGGGACTCGAACCTGCACTAATTGCAGGCAGCTGGTGTTACTTAAGGAGGCATTAGCCCACTGCTCCACCAAGGCTCATCCCTAGCAAAATAAGTTACTTTTATGAGCTATGGCATCTCCCATGCTTTCCTATATAACAGTCTGTACATTTACATCCTTCTGCTGCTTTCCAGCATTGTGAAATCTTTGCTTTAACAGCATTTAGTACAATTAATATAAGTTGTAAGTGCTCTTTCATAATTTTTTCTTTCACTCAGCAGAACTAGACCCTGTCCTCCAGACAACCTACAGCAAGAACTACGTATACCAGAGTGGCCACAAAGGGGAATCAACCTTTCAAATTCCCTTCCAAAGTCTATCAAAGAAAGCCAGGCCTTGTGAATCTTTGAGAATGTCTTGGGAAGATAAGGCAGAAATCTCTCAGAAAATCCAAGGCCAGATCGTGATCTTCAATGCCCATTATGCAAGCCCCAGTGTAACCATAAAGTTCTGACAACATCTGTCACAGCAGCTGCTAATGACCTCTTAGAGCAATATTGAAAAACAGTGCCATTCTATCTTGGAAAAGAAAGGTCACCAGCTAATGGGATTTGTTCTTTGCCAGTGTGTTTGACACCTGCTTTTTTTCCTACAGGGAAGGATATTCCACAAAGCTGAACTTAAGCTTATGGAAATGAAGGCAATCTCTCATGGGAATCCTCTCTTCCTTTTTCTCATCCCCCAAGCTACCAAAGGAAGGTGTCTTTATGGTGCGACTTCTGCTTATGATGAAAAGAAATTAAAAAGTCACGGAAGATCCAAACAGTATAGAAATGTCTTCATTTGGGACAGCTTCACTTTCACTACAGTTTTTGCTTGTACATCCTAATGTATTTCTTATCCCACTGCGTCTTCTTTGATGAGAACATTGCCAGTGTCAAAAATTTACTCCGCATTGAGGGAAAATGTTAATATTGTCCTTTTTTGATTTTTGACAGTGATTTTTTGTTTTAAAAAAGGAAGATTGGGAAAGATCTTAGACTGTATACATTCTTTTTTCTCAGGCAGAGAAAAGGGGAAAAAGGAGATCAATAGCCATATTCATTTTATAAAAGGGCCAGTTCAAGTAGAAAAAAATTGTTTCCAGCATGATATATAAAATGAAATAGAATATAGTAAATATCCACTGGCCATTGGAAAATACAAATGTGAGTGAATGTGAGACTTCTGTGCAGCAGCTCAGGGCATGTTCTCAATTGTACAATGGAAACCAGGTCAGTCAAACATTTATTGTGCTGTGCTTGTATCTAAAATCTTGAGTTATATGGAATTCTCTTGAGCCTTGAGCTTCTTCTGTTGTTTACAACAGGAGTATTTTTGTTTGGCAGTGATTGTAAAAGTGAGTCTCTGTAGGGACTTTTCTGTTGAGAATTGTACCACCACACAGCAAATTTAAGAAGCCTTTTTGAAGTAGAGAAGGTTCTTCTATATTTTTGTCTTTTTCTCTGTCTTTTTTGCTATTAGTAGGACTACCTAACTTAAAATTTGGATAACTGGGTGACATTATGCCAGTCACTATTTCATAATCCATTCAACATCACAAGACCGTTGTCAAAAATTAGAGGAGGACATGCTATGAATGCAGTCTTCTGCTCTTAGTGGAAAAGTGGGATGAAAAACTAATGAATGGGCAAATGATCTGATATACAATTTTTCCCTAGATTGATGAACCATATATTTAAACTTATTCATTGATGTAGACTTGCATTGCTTACCTAAAGGGACTCAGGGTATATGGATTTCAGGGAGAAAAGGGATGAAAGAATGCCTAAGCAAATGTTGTTATTGAAGGAGTTTTGTCTATAAAATTATTTTAAAATTGACCATGTCTGAGAGAATTCCACATTCAGAAATTCTCTTTTTTGCAAAGCTAACTAAGGGTAGATATAAAGTATCTTCCTATGTTCAGACAAGATGCTTAACTAAAAAATCTAGTAAAGGATTATTGAAAGTTTTAAGGTAGCACCAAGAGGATCACAACTTATATCTCTTTGAAAACATGCTATTTTCTTGTCAAGCTGTGCATCACATTTCTTAGACTATTTCTGGGATAAAGCAACAGATGCCAAATTATGTTTAAAAATTGGGGAAGGTAAAGAATCTTGGAAAAGTCTGAAAATAAGAAGACAAAGAATATAGAGTGGCTTGTTAATCAGTGAAAATATTTCACTATAAACCTTTTTCACCTGCTTTAAAGACACTAATACATACAGTTTCATACATAGTGGCACAGAATTGAGACTCCAGTTTCTTATATGGATAAGAAATATATAAGGCACTGCCCTGCCAATTTCCTCTGAAAATGGCAAGGATTTGTATTGGTGTTCTATTTACCACAAAAGATTGTTTTCTTTTAATGAGTAGGCATGAGAAATAGGAAAAACAATAACTATATTCTCTGAGAGGCAAAAGTCACAGATTTAGTCTGAGCATGATGTACACTTGACTGATAGAATTCACACAAAAGTCATCCAAAAATGGTGCATAGATTCAAGGACTAGAGAAAGCAATTTCAGCTGTCCTTTTTTTTAAAAAAAAAAAAAATCTGATTATCATCACTTAAATAACATTACAACCTGCAACAAAATTTGTTGGCCTTTCAGCGTAATTTTAGTAAAACTGCTTAGGCAGAGCTTATAGAGATATTTAATTGGATTAACAGCATGAAAATAGTCGAAAGAGTCTATTCTGTCATCTTTGCCTCCATGCCCTGGAGATTTCTTTTCAAAGAACTAAGATAAGAAATTTACCTGAAGAAAATAGTTTCCAAGACTCTGAAACTAACCAGAAAACTCCTGTTCCTTCCTGAAAGGGAATCATTTTTGGCTTACTTGGCATGTGATGGGATCTTTAGATTCTGATATAGTCCTAAGAACCTCAGGCATTAAAATTTGCACAGTCAATTGATGGTCAGGTGAAGAAATGCCCATACAGCGAATTAAAGACTGAACTCTTCATGAGTATGTCTTTTCCTCCAAGTATACTCATTCTGCTCATTTGCGTCTGAATTTTAGGTGGGGCTCTGAGAATCCAGTCCTTCTGAGAAGCTTCATCAGTGCCACTCATCAATTTTTTTTGCTAGTTTTCTAGTCCACCTGATGCCTACTTTTTTTTGCTACTTCCTATTTGCCAATATTTGGGTTTTATTTGGGCCTTGTCTATAATCAAAGTTATTACTTGGATTGACTTTGTGATACCCTATTTTTTGTCTCTAGCCAAGTTGGATTCTGTTTTAGCTTCCAAAGAACCTGCTGAAGCAAATGTAGAATGTACATTTGAAAGTTGACAGCTGGAGCTTCTGGCAGAAGTAGTACTTTGGAGGAAAAGAGTTCTGGAGACATCTGAGGAGACATACTGCTCTCCAGATATGTTCCTATCTTATTTCCCTTAGAGTTGCTTGCAACTGAGATTCTTCTAAGGGCATCTCATGAATCTCTGTCAGGTCTTCTGAAATGTGTACCAGGATCCAGAAATTGATTCATGACTTCATAATCTTGATTACCCTTTTGGACTACATTGCTGTCACAAACCGTGATGAAGATCCACCCTTGAACAAGACAGGCTGTACTTTCAGATTCTCTGCTCTATCCCGCCAAACTAGATTTGCAACTTAGAGTAAATTCCAGCAACTGAAGCCATAGTAGAGTCAGGTTAAGATCACTTAAGTTGCAGGTCCTTACTTAAAGTGATTGTGAGGACCAAAGCATTCCATGGATTGTAGAGAATTGGGGTATTTCATGGATAAGCTATCCAGCAAACATTGTACTTCAGGATAAAAAAATGTAATGTGGAACGTGATGGGATTTTGTTTCTATTTGCTTCAGTGTATGAGTTAATGTACATGCAGAGAAAAAGTCATAAGGCAAGGTTCATTAGAGACCAAAAACAATTTTATTTTTTATGGGGAAAATTTAACAAAAAAATACTCATATAGCTTCCAAGAAAAGAAAACAAGGAAGGTAGAAATTAGCAAGCTTTGATACCACATACCAGTTTCTAAATTCTAAGCCTTAGGCCTAAATTCTAAGCCTTAGGAATCCCACACCAATATACGAATAATCTTACTCACTTTAGAGTACAGCTGATGGGGAAAAGAGATAAGTTGATAAAGACATTACACTGTAGTCTCTCTTTATTGGTTTCTCTTCCTTGTTGTTGTGAACCGACGGCCTATATATCTCTGATATGAGTTTATTGTTAGACCATTCCTTACAACGTCTGGTTGTAAGAAAAAATGGGCAGAAAAAATTCAGGCATTTGCCACAATGAACTAATGGGAAACTGCCCAGTGTGTGTTTTAGGGTTTCAATCTTGGAACTCCTGGCTCGAACACAGCTAAGTACCTAAAGGCTTCTCCCTGAATTGTTGTCTAAGGAACACTTCTTGCCCTGTTTCATGTCTATGTTAGGGTTTTGCTCATTAACAGACAACTTCACAAGAGTTTTAAGTAATACCCAAAGACAGACCTGTTTTAGATCTTATCTTCCTGAAAAGCTAGCATGCAGAACTGTCTGATGCAAAAGCAGCTGAGGAGCTGTCTTTCTTTATATGAAATTCTGACAAAGCGGAGTGGATTAAAATTAAACTACTGGATCTCAATTAATGGAGGACTTAGAGTGAATTTCTCCTTCTTTATACTGCTACAAGACTACAAAATTATTATTGCTATATGTATTTGGATTAACTATGTTCTTCTTGCCAGGCTTTTGATGTTCTGCTTGCCAAATTTCAGTAGGTGAAAGATAACATTGAAATGAGAATGGTGGAATATTCGTATTATGATACAGGTGTTCACTGACTTGAGATTCCTTCTTGCAGACATCTCATTGCTGAACTAAGTAACATTATCCATTCTTTTTTGAAAAGAGAGAACGGGTTTGCTGGGTTTTTATGTGTACTTATACTACTTGCTTTGGGCAGGGTTGCTGTATGCCTGGCTTGGCTGGCTGTTTTTGTCATTTTTGCTTTTACTGACATGTCAGTTTCAGTCCTTCCAAACACCGAGAACACATGTATTTAAGCAGAAAGAAAGTTTTTGCTGCCTCTTTAAGTGGGATGAAATATGAACATCCAAGATGCAACCAAAGAGGGAGGGAGTGAGGGAGGAAAGAGGGAAGGAAGGAAGGAAGGAAGGAAGGAAGGAAGGAAGGAAGGAAGGAAGAGCAGCCTGCAAAATGGCTGGATTGTTTGTTGGCACTCTCCCTCACATTGGATGGGTGGTTTTGCTTTACCTTTTTTTTTGGTTGACTTGTTTTAATTGTTTTAAGTTTGTAATTTTTATTTTATATAATTTTTGGTTTTGCTGTTTTAACCTGTGAACTGCCCAGAGTGATGTATGTGAGATGGTGGCGATATAAATCATAATACATACATATATAGAACTGTTATTATTACCATTTTTAAAAAGATTTTTATTGATTTTTTTTTCATACATTCAATAGTATTTGTTCAGCAATCATGCTTTCTGAGTTTACATTCGCTAATACATATTTAATTCCTAATCCTTTATTCTTTCCTCTAGCCATCGATAAAATAAGTCCCAAGTTTGACAATATTTCATTTCTTCTTTTTCTTTCACCCTCAGTCTATCCATCTCTGAATATTCTAGTATTTTTTTAATTATTTCTTCATATGATGGTATTTCTTCATTTTTCCAATACTGCACAAGTATAATTCTTGCTGCTGTTGTAACTTGTAGAATCAAATATATACTTGTTTATCAGTCTTTTCTGGCATTATACTTAATAAAAAAAGTTCAGGTTTAAAATCTACATAGTCTCCCAACATCTTTTCTAGCCAGGCATGTATTGTTTTTTTCAATAACTCTTTGCTTTGGCACATATCCACCAAACATGGTAATAAGTACCTGACTTATGTTTGCATTTCCAACATCTATCTGACATGTTTTTAAACATTTTTGCTAGCCTTGCTGGTGGCAAGTGCTATCTATAAAACATTTTATATAAGTTTTCTTTATAAGAAGTTGTCATTGTCAATTTATAATTTCTTCCCTACAAATTTTGCCCATCTTATCATTGTTTCTTTAACTTGTTCGCTTTCCATTTTCAAATTTAATAGAAAATTATAAATTTCTCATCAGAGGTTAATAATATCTTACCAAAAAAAGTTTGCTCCTTATAAAATCCATACAGTTTGACATCTTTATCATATCTAACTTGCATTTGTAAATATGCCCACCATGATAGATTGATAACCTGATTTTCCATTTCTTGTTTAGATTTTAAATTCCCTTCAGAGTTTAGAATATCTCTATATGTCCGGATTTTTTTCAAAATTGACTAAATTTGGGTGTACAAATGCTTCCATTGTTGAAAGCCACCCTGGGTTTTCAGATATATTTTACATTTTATTTTTTCCCATGTTGATAATAATGCATTTCTTATATAGTGATTTTGAAAGTATTTACAAATTTTATTTTTCCCATACCATAAAAAAGCATGCCACCCCAGTTGTAAATCATGTCCCTCGAAATATAACAACCTTTTGTTTCTAAGAGTTATCCATTCTTTTACCCATGTTAATACAGATACTTGATAATATAAAATCCACTCTGGCAAACCAAAACCTCCATTTTCCTTGGCGTAATGTTTTCATCTTGATTCTAGCTTTCTTTCCTTGCCAAATAAATTTCAAAATTAATGAATTTAAATCTTCAAAGAATTTTTTCTCAAGTTTTATAGGCATTGTTTGGAACAGAAAGATTTTTTCTGCTAATATATTCATTTTCACTGTAGCAATTCTTCCTAATATCGACAATTGCAAGTTTTTCCATTTTTCCAAGTCCACTTTTATTTAGTTCAATAATTTTATTTAATTATCGCCTTTTATCATTGAACATCTTGCTGTTAGGTATATTCCCAGGTATTTGACCTTTTTAACTATTTGTAGTTCTATTTTTTCTGACATTTGTTGTTGTTTTTTGCTTATCTGAGAGATTTTTAACTATTATTTAGTTTTTTCTCTGTTTATTTTCAGGTTCTAGTTTGTGTTCACTCGCTATTAGAAGACAAGAACAACATTCACAGGTGTGGGCACACATGGCTATACACAACCACATCTTTAATCTAACAGGGACCGAGGCAATTGCCAGTGACAACTCTAAAGGCGGCCGCTTGTTTAAGGAAGCTTGGTTTTCAAACCAGTTCTCTATCAACCGGCATATAGACCTCCCCCCTGCATACCAGGCACTAAGAAATTGGAAAGAGGAACGACGTGCGCGATATGAAGATAAACAGCACAAGCATTCACAAAGTACCTCATTGTATCAAATCCGAGATTGCACCAATACACAACCACTCTGCAATGTTGAACACAGGGAAGAAGAGCAACAACCATTTAAGACCCCAGGCATGAGAACACGGGCAATGACCAGAGCTATGGCTACAACACATGGAACTATCAGCAATTCACTTTTAACAACAGACACTCAGAGACAACTACATCCCCCCAAAACGGATGTGCGACAACTCAAAGAAATACGGCCGACCTCAACAAACAGACCGGTAACGCGCTCCATGAGCAGAGTGCAGACACCAACAGTATAAATGCAATCTCCCCACCCCAGCATTTCCATCCTGATGATGTTGGCAGTTAGCCAACGAAAGCTTGATTTTTTAGCAATAAAAACTGTTTTAGTTTTTCTTATTTCATCCCAGTGTTCGCTTAGTTTGTGTGTGTGTGTGTGTGTGTGTGTGTATATGTGTGTGTGTGTGTGTGTGTGTGTGGTTGTGTGTGTGTGTGTGTGTGTGTAAATGTAAATGTAAATGTATCTGTAAATGTATCTGACTATAATATCCTATTAAAGATGGCTTAGGCCCGGGATATTTGCAGGACCGTCTGCTACCGGGGACGACTTCCCATCACCCAGTACGCTCACACAGAGAGGGCCTCCTCAGGGTGCCGTCGGCCAGACAATGTCAGCTGGTGACCCCCAGGGGGAGGGCCTTCTCTGTGGGAGCACCAGCCCTTTGGAACCAACTCCCCCTTGAACTTCGGATGGCCCTGGACCTCCGGTGCTTTCGCCACGACCTCAAAACTTTCTTCTTCCATCAGGCCGACCTGGATTGATGATGGGTTTTTAAATATGTTTTAATTTTTAACTGTGTAGTTAATTTATTTTGGGGCTGTTATTTAATTCTTTTTTTAATTTTTGTATTGTTGTTTTTTATTGTTGTTAGCCGCCCTGAGTCCTTCGGGAGATAGGGCAGCATATAAGTCCCAAAATAAATAAATAAATAAAAAAAAAAAAATGTAAATCTTAAAGTTATCAAACATAGGGAAAGTAACTATTCACCTATGAAACTGAATAGTTAATGTGGTTTATCCATAAGAAACTTCCCTTTCTTCTTGTTATACAAGCAAAGCAATGTGGGGTTCAGCTTTTGTGGGGTCTATTTATTAATTTTAGATTATGCATTTATTATTATTTTTTTATAAATAACTCAAGGCAGTGAACACCTAATAGACCTCCCTCCTTCTATTTTCCACATAACAATAACCGTCTGAGTGGAGTTGGGCTGAGAGAATGACTGGCCTAAATTCACCCAGCTGGCTATGGAACTCTTTGTTGCAAATATACAACTCAGCTGTCACAAACATAACACCAACATTTGAAGCACTAAGAAAATGTGCTTAAATTCCTGGTGAATGCTGGCATGCAGATGTAAGCATTACTATTTCTTCCATGATTTCCAGAGATCACAAGGCTGAAATATAAACAACTTCTCAAATATCATAAATGAAATAGTTGCTTCATAGGTTGGTGTCATTGGCAAAGAATAGTTCATTTAATGGTTGGGGGAGCACAAAGAGAGCATGGTTGCATTTTAATTTCAAAATATCTGAGTTGTCAGCCAAATAGTGTAGTTCCTAAATGAAGTTTATCATGGCTTGAATCACCATCATTGTCAAAATATTTGGATCACTTTCAAAGAAGACAATCTGTTATTTATTCTTTAATTAAAATGTTGACATTATTACATCTAAGCAGTATATGAAGATCTAAGAAGCTATGAAAATAGGCAAGCTATGAAAATATGGTAAGTTCCATACTTCCCCATTTATACAGGCACACACACATATCTTTTGAATAATCAAACATATTTGAATTGTGCCAATATGGATTGGAGGCAACCAATTTGATTCAATCCTACAAGTCATTTCGGATATTTGAATTGGAAATTTTCTTCAAAATTAATTCTGGTGCAGTCCTAACTCACAATACACACAATAAAGCTAGGTCATACAACTTATTGATCCAGTGATTTCCAGCTTATCCAAGCCACTGTTATAATTAAAGGAAGTGGGGAAGAACAGATATGACTATTTTCATTATCTTCTTCCTCAAGTGACTTGCATTAAGATTAGAGCTATACAGATCTTTGAGGGATTGCTTCACTTAATGAAATCTGTGCAAAATGTTGCCTTGAAGTAGGTTTATGAAGCAATGTGGTTCCCTTATTTCCAAGTTCAAAGCATTCTGAAGATTCAGAAGGGACTTCTGTACAAATAGTGGATTTAGTCAATAATCACTGATACTTTTTTTCAAATCTTGGAGGAACAAATATCTCCTACCTAAACTGTAAGATGGTCAGCAAATAAATTTGATAAACAAACAAGCAAGCAAACAAAATGTATTACAGTAGTGGCCAAAATTGTGGAAACCGTTTGGGAAAAGTGTATTTTTGAGGTTTGATGGCTAATAATACCACTTTTTTTGGAGTAGTACCATAAAATTATATATCAATGGAAAGATAATTTAATCAAGAATGTAATTCAACATAGTTTGTTCAATTATCTGTACTGTATTCTATGAAAAGATATAGCCAAATAACCAGAAAAAGGAAGCACAACTTGCTTAGGTTGATACCAGGTAGCTTTCCTTCATCTGATTGCAGCCAATGAGCATGAGTGTTTAGAGAGCCAATCAGGTGTCATCTTGTTTTGGCAATGAGCCAATCAGATCACAGTAGGATTCAGTTATTGATGTCATGTAATGAAGCTGAGAGGACATTTGTTAGTGTGTTATGTGATCGCTATCAAGTTGTTTGGGGTTTTTTCCCCCTTTCATTTAGTGAGCTTGTAAAATGTAATAAAATTAAAGTAATGGTGCAAAGAGTTGACTGGTTGCCCAGAAAGTGATGTAAAATTGTATTATTAAGTGAACAAGGCTACAGTTATAAAGAAATTAGAAGAAAAATTGGTGTAAACTTAACCAAAGGTGGCATTTTTACTGTATACTTTTCCCAAAAGGTTTCCACAATTTTGGCCACTATTGTACATGTAACAGCAACTGCCTCATTTATCCTAACCCTAACCCTATTCCCTATTCAAGCCTTTAATTTGATATTCAACTCCAAAACAATTTTCGATTTCAAGCTAAATCTCATATAGAAATTAAGGGAACAGTATTTACATGCCAATTCCCTTGACCTTTAGCACAGGTAATGCATCCTCATTCATACATACTCAGAATTAGGCTTTCACAAACATAAAGCCAATTACTTCTATATCTTTTACAATAACATTATTCATTATATATTCATTATTTATTTTGCAGTTACAGTAGAACAGTAATGAAAAAGAAAGTTTGTGACCAATCCTCACATTTATGACCTCTGCAGGTCTGTAAAGAAAAGAAAAGCCAAAGTAAGATCAAAAGTTCAGTTGTGACTGCTTAGTGACTGCTTCGTTTACCATCTGAGTTACCAGTCCCAACTGCATTCATTAAATAAGGACCACTTGTACAAGGAGCTGTGCCTGACTAAGACCTGATATATTTGCTCTTTACTTCCTCAAAGAGAAACTGCATCACTTCCATAATAAATTCTAGGATTCATTATGGAATTCTAGACTATTTGCATAGGTTAGTTCAAATGCTAATAAAGTAAATAAAATCGACCAGTTCTACTTTCATTTTGTTTAAGGTAGATTTCGCCTCTTTATATGACACACAAAGAAAGGGATATCAGTGTCATGACTGCCATTTTCTCTTCCTTGAAAACACCAACAGCTTAAGACTTAAAAATGTGTTTAAGATTTTTTTGAATCAACCTTCATTTTCTCTCCTTAATTAGTCAGTCATGTTTTAAACTATGTCTTCCTCTGAAAAAATGATTGCATGATTTCAGTGCATCATCTACCCAACTGTCTTAAAATAAGATTTTCTGATTTTTATCTCATGTTTCCTATCTCACTACAGGATAATCATGTTGATCAAAACTTATATTGCTGAAATATATTTAAAATAAAGGCCTTCTTTGTTTTGATTCTATATTTATTCATGCATGCATCTTTCCTGTTTGTTTTTTATTTCCTTTCTGCTGTGAGATTTGGGCTCACTATTTGCTTTTGAGTCTCTTTTCATTTGGTATTTTCAGCTCACTATTAATTTAATATAGGATGTTTAGGCCACTGCATCCTATTTGTTTATCTCAGAATAAGTCCTTGAGTTTTGCATTTGAATTGACAATTTGCTGTTCCTGAAAAAGTTGGATTATCTGATTGTTATTTTCTGTGAATAAACTTAGTTGGCCAGCTAGTGTTTTGGGACTTCATCATATGGAAAAATAACCACTCGCAAAGGGCAGATGAACTTCTTCAGAGACTTTAGTGAATTTGGTTTGAAGTTGCCTGAAGTGGGTCTTCTGGGAAGAAAACATGTTATAAAGAGTTGTTTCACTTTTTGGCTGCTGACATTGTGAAGAGAACTCGTGCTGAAGAAATTCGTGCATCAAAAAGAAACTTTAAGAAAGTTGTTTATGCCCTATGGTAGGCTTCTGCTGAATCTAAGAATCAAACACTATGCTGTAGGTCAAAGAAGTCAAAGCAAACAGTCAAAGAATGATTTCCTGCTGTTTGAGAGACACTGTATGAGTGCACGAAGAAAAGTGCTAGCATGTATTTGTCATGTCATCTGATTGCATTATAAGTCATAAATAAAAATCTACCACACCAATTTCATAAATATTGAGTTAACTTTTTTTTTTTAAAAAAAAATACCACTGCTTAATTTATTTCTGTCCACCATAGGGAATTGATATAAAAAGATATTGCTGTCTGATTGTTGATGTATTTAAAAAAACTGCAGGTTGCTGAAGTTAAGAAATGTAATTGACCAAAAGCAGCATGGGATAGAAGTCTTGTGTGCTTGAAGCTACAGATAAGAGGTTATACGAGGGAAGTAATCAGTCAATAATAACCCAGCATGTTATCTCTGTTTTGGCCAAGGAAGTAGCTCATATAGATTGACTCCATAGTTCATAAGGTTTTATTTGTTTGTCTTAATAAATATGATTCAGAACTAACTCAGGCTTCTTCCTATAATTGTTTAAAACCTCACAAACATGTCAGGTATCAAGAATCAAACCATTCAGAATCAAAAAGGGCAAGGAAGCCCTATTTCTTTCCTGCTCTTTCCCCATTTCTTTCAAAAAGGAGAGCAAATAAATTGGGTGATAGGAACCCCAGGCTTTTAGTAATCCCAAAAGTTTTGCCAACAGCAATAACATGTATAAAGATCCTTAGGAATTATCATTTGACAAGGCACCTGGCTCATGACAGATGATACAATGATTATCAAGTCTAGCTGGATCCACAAACATACTGGGCGATATGAGCCGTGATGATCCAGTGGTTAAAGTGCAGTATTGCAAGCAAACTCTGCCAACAGCCTGGAGTTCAATCCTGATGGGGCTCAAGGTTAACTCAGCCTTGTGATGTAAATAAAATGAGGACCCAGATTGTTGGGGGAAATATGCAAATAATGCTTCTATATTGTAAACTGACCAAAGAAGGCTGTGAAGCGCTATGGGGCAGCGCTATGTATATAAAACTACATGCTATTGTTATTAAAATATGTGGAACCTCCTTGTGTACTATTATCTATATTTGGTTTGATAGTTTCCTATATAATCTATTGAGGCCTCAACTGAGAATTCATTATCTTCTTGGTCTTATTCCCTTTGAGAAGGCAGCAGGTATCTTTTGCAAGAAAGCAGCTGTCATGGTTCTGACAGGTGAAACTCTTCAAAGAAGTTTGAGGCATTGTTTACCTTAAAGAATCTTTATTCGAGTAGCATGGCATCAACACGTACATGGTCGAAGCCAAAATCTGAATTCCCCACCCCTAAACACATGGTATCAAAGCACAATTCCCTCCTCTAATTAACAGTTATAAATCACATTCTCCCATTAGTTTGAAATGCATACCTTCCCTCCAGTTCTCCAACCCACTATTTCTTACCATCTCTTCTTTCAAACAACCTTGAAAAACACTCTACTGCGATGTTGTTATGTCTAATTCCCCATACACATTCTTTCTCCTCCCCCCCAGTATCATCTAATTCTAACTCTAAAAGTAACACAACAAGTTAAGGGGAAAATGGCTGCATCTTCATACATTGTCAAAGCAAGAACATCCGAGGTTAGCAGTGTTGACAGCAACTATATTTTGCAGAAAAATTAAAAGCTTAATGAAATTGGCTTCTGTCATCTGTCAACTCAGTAGAGTATTCTACAAAGTGTTACTCACCTCAGTGTTTTGGTTCCCTCATGTGTTCCATTACCATAGAATTAGATACTCAAGTTCTTTCTAGTTTCCTCTTGGAGCATCTTCAAATAGCACTTCCACTGGACAAAATAGTGTAATATGGTAAATACCATTATCTCCATTAGAAATGTTGTGCTATATATTTTTGGTTCCAATTAGACTAGATAAACATCTGTGTGGCAATGGAACATATGTCCATGATGAGAATCTGAATTTTGACCATTACCAAATTCCTTCTCCCTTTCTGTCAGATAAGGTGAGGATCACGTGAAGTCATTATCACCAATTTCATATTGCTACTTAACTGAAAGCCAGAGCTGAGGCGGTGTCGTGAAAGGGGTGAGTCATGGTGGAGAGTTTTGTGCTAACAGTGCCCAACAGAGAAAGAGAAAAGACAGGAGAGTTCATTGCTGCCATGAAAAGCAGTGGGCAGAAAAAAGATTAAACATAATCTTCTGATCTGATTATAAGAATATAATCAGATTATACAGGAGTATAATCTGCCTTATTCTAGGGTGCTTGTCTTCAAAAAGTCATTAAAGATGGAACCAAGTTACATTATCAAATGCTGGATAAGATGGATGAGAGGAGATGCTATCCTAAGATGAAAATGTGTAATTCACCTAACATCTGGAATGAGAATATTTCAGTTTCAGATGTGGATTCTAAAGGTTTTTTTAAAAAGTTTGCAGTGGACATAAGTTAAAAGAAAACTTTCATACAGAGGACATGAAATAGAATATGAAGAGTTGCTGTAATGATAGGTCAACTGTTGCTTAAGCCAAGTTAAGGGCTAATGCTATGTAAAAAAATATAGATTTTGAAGGTGTCTATACCAATTGCATTTTGCCATATGTCAGTAGAAATAGTTAGCCTTCTCCCCTTAAAAAAGAAAAAAGAAAAGAAAAGAAAAAGCCAGAAGTAATAGCATAAAGTCTTGAAAGCATGTGATGCCAGAAGAATCAGGGCAAGTTATTCTGATTCTTGTAAATATAAGACATAATTAAGTTTTTGAACAGGGCTTAGAAAAGATGAAGTGTATCAGTGAGATAATAACCTAAGAATGAACCACCCAAAAGTAGAGAACAGACAAGTCAAATACGTCCAGAATATAGAGGCTCATTCTCAGCAAATGTCCCATCTTAGACTTTCATTCAGACCACTTGCTAATTGCTTCTTATTTGTCACAATTAATCTAAATTATGAACATTTCATGAAGTCTTTTATAAATTAGACCAAGCCAGTATAAACTTAGCTACATATGGAAATAGTGGACTTTAGGATCTAGATGCTAACATAAGAATTTAAATAATTTCCCTACTGTCATGTATACTCTGCTTGTGAATTGTAGTTATGATTTTTGTGTGTGTGCACTCTCAATAAATGTTGCGGGCATAGTACGTAATCAGAAAAGTTGAGTTTAAGTTAATCTTTCTAAAGCTGAAGCTTGGTAACCACTGTGTATACACAGAGGAACACAAATACATTGACTTATAAGATTTAAGAATCTCTTCCTAAGCACAGCAGCTGATTTTGTAAAACAGGGTTGAATAATAAAACAGATACGCTTATATCCATATTATTTGTAGTAGCAGAAGTGGCCATTCCAATACTTACCTTCCCATTAAATTTACTCCCTCAATTTTTAAAACTGTAGTCAAATCAGAAATGAAGAAAAAAAAAGAATTTAAAAAAAGAAAGAAAATGAGGAAAAAAGAAAAAGGACAAAAACTTGTGGAAAACAGCTGTTTTACATACAGCATTAAATCTTGACCATGTGGTGAAGTATTGATTAGTTTTTCTATTATACCAATAGAAAACCAGTAAGCAGAGAATGAATGCATATTTTCAATTCAAGACTATAAATTTAAGGCTGTATGTCACTTCCATTGTAAAAAACTAATCTTTTTTGAATGCCCCAGACTTGATAAATTTATATTGTGTATGATAGATTCCAAACTGTTTATATAATTCAAAAATCACATTCACTGATTTTGTAACAAATAAAATTTTCCTCTATATCCAAAATTCCCACCTGCTACTGGCCATATGAACAGGACTAGTCCAAAGGGAAAGATTTTCCACTGATATCTTTCCATTCTTGATTGAATCAAGGCAAAAGCTCTTCCTTTAATACCTTTCTCCATTGCTAATCTAATCAAAGCAAAGATTTACTTTTCTGCCTTTGATTGAATCAATGCAAGACTTAATAACATTTTTTCCAGGACCATTCACTAGGAAAGTTCAGGGTGTTAAACTAACAATTTAAGCATCCACTACTATCCCTTTGAAATTAATTGGGGACACCTTTATTAACACTGTGCTTGACCAAAACAACAGTTAATATACACAAAAGCGGTGAGCAACTAATAATTAATTGTGCTGCTTGTATTTGGGACTTAATTCTCTATATCAATTTATCTCTTAAGGTCACAATATTTCACTTTTCCTGAAATTTGGAACCCAAGAATTTTCATATAATAAATTGTTAGCTTTCCTTTTCAGTGCTATGCAACATTTATTTTTCCCATAATACTTTAAACTATGTAACTGATAGAAACATATTTAGCAAACTTATGTATATTAATAATGATTCACCTGTGGAGATGGTTATCAGCATCAAATTTCTGGGTGCGCAGTTAATGAGTAGGCTGGCTTGATCGCTCAACAGCGAGACACTGGTAAAGCGAGCACAGCAGCGACTGCATTTTCTGTGTTGCATGAGAAAAGTACATCTTCCTTCCCTGTCCTTACTACTTTCTACAGAGGAACGATCAAGAACATCTTGACATACAGCATTACAGTTTGGTTTGGCAGTAACACTGCTTCAGACAGGAAGGCGGTGCAGAGAGTGGTAAGAATGGCAGAAAAGATTGGCAGTTCCCTCACTTCCATCCAGGACATAGCCCATAAGCGTTGCTTGAGCAGGGTCCATAAGATTGTCTGGGACACTACACATCCTCTTCATGACCTGTTTTCCTTATTACATTCTGGGAGGAGTCTTCATGGTATCCGAAGCAGAACATCCAGTTTTAGCTTTGTTCCATACAATATTAACCTTGTGAACTCTAAAGCTTCCTCTTTCTGCTATGTATTCAAGATGGGCAATGATAAATATTTATATATTAGAGTGTAGGTTTATACATATGTTGTATATAGCATGTTTAAATGTGTGTTATGAATGTGTACACTTTTGAGAGCAAGCAACAAAATTTCATTTTTAATGTGCATCACTGTGCCCACAGAAAAAAGAAGACAATAAAGGCTGTCTGTCTGTCTGTCTGTCCATCCGTCTATCTATCTATCTATCTATCTATCTATCTATCTATCTATCTATCTATCTATCTATCTATCTATCTATCTATCTATCTATCTATCTATCT
>JAKJMR010000182.1:1439051-1457344 GCA_024449315.1 Daboia siamensis
TCTATCTATCTATCTATCTATCTATCTATCTATCTATCTATCTATCTGGAGTGCTCCTTCCTCTGTAAATCAAGATAGAAATCAAAAGGAATGCTTTTCCATCTTGTGGGTTTGTGTTAAGTCAAGTCAAGTAAGTTTATTACAGTCAAAAACCAGAGACCAAAGCATTAAAAACACTCAAGGAATATCAGTTAAAAATTCTAGAATAAAATAATAACAGATAAAAACTATATTAAAAACACAATTTGGCATCCAATCTATCACTTACATGTGAGTAAATCACAGCATGGCCTAACTGTACTGTAATATCAATCCTTAAACTGTGAGGCCCATAGTCATTAAATACTAAAATGCAAAAGAGTTTATGTGTTTGTGAACACCATTTCTAAGAGAGAGACTCTGGGTGGCAAATATCAAAAGTAAAATTAACAAAAACAATAACCTGATTAAAAGCAATATATCCAAATATTCTTATCAGAGAATGTATTTGGGAATCAGAAGACAGCTGACAACTTTCAACCATTGTTTCCAAATAACTAATTAAGCTCCTTTTTCCTGCGTGAGAATATATAATCTGGACATGTTTACAGCTGAAGAACAAGTCCAGTCCAAGACAGTAATGCAATTAAATAAATGTTAGAAAGGATTATGCTGGGAAGTGGTTGGTAGACATAGTAACATACTGTAAAAATTGGTAGCATATCCCTTTAACAAAGATCAGATGCTGCTGACAAAATATTTTCTTAAAAACAATATAGAAGTGGTTTTTATTGCCTTTATACAACACTGCCTTCCTGCTTGCCTTCCTTTTTATGATTACTCTATTGTGGAAAAGAATACATTTACAACACAGCGCAAAGTAGTTGGATAGTTATGAACAACCAAACCTGTTCATGTTTTGGAAGCCCTAAATTGTTCCTTATTAGCAGCTGAGATACTGATAAAACTATTTTAATTACCCCCAGAACAATTAACTCTGGCTGACCTTATTATAGCTTCAAGATTTCTTGTGTAAAGTTCACATTGATTACATACAAAGAAACAAATATTATAAAAGTTTTGGACTGTTACACTGATGTGCATGCTATGGCATATTTCATCAAACACAGCCTGGTAATTGCTGAAATTATGCATAATTTACTGGGCACAAAAAGTCAGCATGAATTTGTTGTGTAATGTACAAAACAACTCTTAGGGTGTGAACAATACCCCTTCATAATTCTGAGAATGTCTAAAAATGTCTAGATGAAAACTTTAAAAAAATGTTTGTACTTATATCTATACCACTACTGTTGCTTAATTAAGTGTTTATTGTGATATGATTCTCAGTTTTACAAAAAATAACTGCTATGTGGCTCCTTTACAGAAAGCCATAGTAACTTTGCTATTTGGGCGAGAATTCAGAATCATAACCGAGGCTTAGCATTTTTTGTTTCTTTGAAAAATTCAAAAGTATACTGTGCTGTGCAGTATAAGATAAGAGATAAGATAAAATAAACTATATTGTCATTTTTTTACTGTGAACACCCTGGCCCAAATTAAAAATGAAATTCTTTTGCCTGCCCTCAAAAGAAAGTAAATATCTACCCATATACATACATAACACACACATACACTTGCTATATATATAAAATACCATGTGTATTAATGTTGTGGCATGGATTCAATTGAAAAAATATTTCTCCCTTGGCAAGGCACACTTATAGAATTTCCCCACTCTACTCCCCATACTCCAAACCATGGATTGTAAACTATAGAGCTTGTACAATATACTTTTGTAGTTGGAGGCATCATATTGCCCCTGAATCATTGATCAAATCTACTTCTTCCAAATAGGGTTACTGCAGCACATTTTGTGTGGGACTACTGTTGAGAAGTTTTTAAGAGTTGCAATTGGAACAAAATTCCAAAGCTATAAGTAGTGGAAGATAAATATAGATGATGCTTACACTTTCAGAAAGATCTGTACTAGTGGCCAATGGCTATTGGGAATTGTGTCGTCCCACCCACATTTAGCACATCTTCCCAGCCTTTCAACTATTTTATTAATTTAAATCAATATTTTTAACATTTTACATTCTGTTTTCATTTGAAAGTTTTGCTAGACTTCTTGAGCATCTGATCAGATAGAAGGATGCAGAATGAATGAATGAATGAATAAAATGCCATGTACCCCAAACCAATCAATTTTTAATGTAAACAACAGATGTTAGCCAATTGTTTTACTTACAAAAAACTTCTACTTCAAACTCCTTGTGAAAAGATAAGAGAAATTTGTATTTTAGAATTTACTGCACAGCACAGTATACTTTTGAATTTTTCAAAGTTCTTTATATATCTTTGTCCTTGAAAGATATGTCCTTGATAACAAGAGTTAATATTTTCATTTTCAACACATTTGTCAAATATGTACTCCTTTCAGATGAGAGCACTATTTATCTTAATTCTATACTTGCTTTGTTTAATATAGAGATATTGGGGAGAAAATCAGTTAAGTATTCTCTTTAAGCAAAATAATACTATCTTCCAAAATAGAATCTAGTGTAGCCCCAAAACATGCAATTCACAGAATCCACTACAGTTCATCTTAATCTATTTCTTGTTTCAAATATAACATCTTTCAGATTCAAGGAAACAGGATGCAAAAATACACATTTGCAAAGGGTATATACAAGAAATGTATAAAATATGTAGATAAGGAAACGTTAACTTGTAATTAACGTAATTAGGTATGGTTCAATGATAAAGTGTAATATTGACACTGAATAGATGTAGACCAATATATAGTCTCCTTTCGCTTGTTTACATTGGTGCTCTCTGACCTTGCTTGTTTTCTTGCAGACATTTTGTTACCCAAACTAGGTAACTTTATCAGTGCTGGTAAGGAGTGCAGTGGGCTGTCAGTTTATATTCTAGTGGCTTGTCTATCAGTGCTGGTGGGGATGATCTTGGAGATTCTTTGGTTGGGCTGTTTGCTGTTGGCTTGTTTGGCAGTTTCTTGATTGGGATGTTTACTTGATTGTTGGTCTGATGTTAACCTTGGAATTAATCTATGCTGATTGCTAGTGGAGAGGTGCTTGGGTCTTTTTTGTTCCTTTTTGAGCTGGGTGATAGTCTCTTTTGCATAGTCAATAGATGTTCATGTCTATGTGTCTATTGATGGCTAATTTGTCAGAGTTCCAGGCTTTGAGAAATTCCCTGGCAATTTTGAACTTGTCCTGCTCTAGGATGGTCACATTTTCCCAATTGAAACTACGGTTAGATCTATCTATAGGTTGTGAAATTAAAGAATTTTCATCATGTTTTCTGACTGGTGTTGGTGTTCATGGATGCATTCTGCCAGCCTTCTGCCTGTTTGTCCTACACAGTAGTTGTTGCAGTCCTTACATTGTATGTTGTAGTTGAGTTCTGTTGTTTCTTCTGGGGTTATTGGATCTTTTGGTCTGCTTAGGATGCTTTGAAGGGCTTTAGTTTGCTTGTGTGCTATGCTGATTCAATGTTGTAGTAGTCTATTGTAGTAGTCTGTTGGTGTTTTTGAGATATTATTGATATATGGCAGTGTAATTCTTTTAAGGGTTTGTGTTGGTTGTGCAGTATTGGGTTGAGTGGCCAGGAACTTTTTAATAAAGTTGCATAGATATCCAATTTGTTGGAATATGTTGTATAGATGTTCCATTTCCTTTTTATGCTGCTCCAGGTTGCTGCAGTGTGTTTGGATTCATCTAAATAAAGTCCTTACATAGTCCCTCCCTTGTGGGAGATTGGGGTGTTGCTTCAATAGTGGACCACCTGGTTAGTATGGGTGGTTTTTCCCAATGAAGGAATCTCTAAGATCACCTCCACCAATACTGACAGGCAAGCCACTAGAATATAAACTGACAGCCAACTGTGCTCCTTACTAACACTGATAATGTTATCTAGTTTGGTTAATGAAACATCTGCAAGGAAACAAGCAAGCTCAGAGAACTCCAAGGAACCCTCATGTCAACTCTGAGCAACAAATATTCTCCTTTATTAGTACATATGTAATAGTTGATTATGTTGAATTGGTATTTATGTGTATTGATGGCAAGTGAAAGAGATATATCTGAGGGAGCACCTGCTGCTAGCATCAAGTTCCCTTCGTCCTGTGCGCTCCCACAGGGAGGGTCTTCTCAGGGTACCACCGGTAAAAGATTGCCGGCGGACAATACCCAGGGGGAGGGCCTTCTCTATGGGTGCGCCGGCCCTCTGGAATCAGCTGCCTGTAGAGCTTAGGACTGCTCCTGACCTTCGCTCATTCTGCTGGGACCTGAAGACCTGGCTCTTTGAGCTCTCCGGCCTGGTCTGAGCATATTAATGGGGATTTTAACTGTTTTTTAACTGGGGTTTTATTGTAAGGTTTATATAATTCTTTTTAATTGATATTAAGTTTTGTAACTGTTGTATCTGTTTTTTTAAATAACCTTGTGAACCTCCCTGAGTCCTACGGGAGAAGGGCGGTATATAAATTGAATAAATAAATAAATAAATAAAATATATAAAAGATAACCTTTATTGTCATTTTTTTTACTGTTGGCACAACGGCATCAAAATTTCATCAAAAATGAAATTTAGTTGCCCGCTCTCAAAGTGAAACAAATACATGACACACACCTAAACATACTATATACAACATATGCATAGACCCACACTCCTACATACATATAACAAATAAATATTAAATACTGTCCATCTTGAATATATAATGGAGGGAGGAGGCTTGAGAGTTCACAAGGTTAATGCTGTATGGAATGAAATCTGGATGTTCTCCTATGGATACCACGAAGCCTCCTCCCAGAAGATAACAAGGAAAACAGGTCGTAAAGAGGATGTGTAGTGTCCCAGATAATCTTACAGATCCTGCTCAAGCAACACTTTTGTGCTATGTCCTAGATGGAGGGGAGGGAACTGCCAATGATCTTTTCGGCCATCCTCACCACTCTCTGCAGTGATGCTTCCAAACCATATAGGCTGTTTCACTGATCTATTTCTGGAAATCCCTATTAAATTCATGCCTCAAATTTGAAACTAAAACTCAGACAATCATGGCATTTTTCCCCCTTATGCTTATCAAAATAGACAGCAGAAAGTAGACTTACACTTAATTGTAGAAAGATGGAAAGAACATTTACCATCAGTATGAAATGTTGAATAAAAAGGTTTTTAAGGTATAGGATGTAAAAGCATTCAGTTAGGCACCTTCCCAAAATGAAATAGAAAATTACCAATGGCATTTATTTGTACAATGAATAAATGGCAGAAATAAGTTCGCTCCCTCAATCACTGGTTTGTACTGTTTAGATTTTTTTTTTTCCAACAAGAGTTAGAATTAGTTAAATGTAACCAATGAAATATCTACAAAGCAGATGATTGCTTGGCGCAAATAACAGTATTTCCACTTGTTTTAACTGGGTGGGTCATTGCATGTTAAATGGAATGAAAAGTTTCCATAATGATCTTCATGGGGTTTCCTCCAGTTCCTTTTTGCAAATGAACCAGGAGATATAATAGGTCTCCTGGTCAATCTACTCTAAGCACTGAACAAAATACAGTTTTTACAGCTTTCATTTCTTTCAGCATTCCTATTATCTAATTAAGAAATAATCAACAAAACAACACAATGCATAACAATGAAAACAGTAACTCTAGAGAAAACAATTTTTCACTCATCCTTGGAGTCAACAGAAAATACTACACACATGAAATCTGTGCTTCCCACTGCTGATTCCTAGCCTACTTCTATTGCCTCTGTTTCAAATCATGGCTGTCACCTGTCACATACATTCAACACAGTTTTTAGGCTTGCACGGTGTAAGAATAAATTCCCATTTTCTTGCTAGGACAAGAAGTTAATGGGCTTGAAAATGACATCACAAGAAAAAAAAGCCAAGACATATTTGTGCAATACTTAGATCCCAATTTGGAAAAACTCTTAGCACTGTATTTTGGATATATTGAACTTGTATGAGAAAGTTAGAACTCCAGCTTCTAAAACTTTACTTTAAATCCAAAAAGCAGAAAACAGGGTCTAAAAAACTTTTATAATAAAGCAAATAGAGAGGTAAACTAGAACCAAAGTCAATGGATTAAAAGAAGTAAGTTCAGGCAACACATCAAGAGAAACCTGGGCTACTTCAAACCTCTCTATATGGAGCTACCTTGGAAGGCCAATTCTTCCTTCTATGAAATTCAGTGCACATAAGGTATTGGTTAAACTTGAGTAGTTTACAATCAGAAAGGCTTCCTATTAGGGAAAAGGTCAGGGCTTTCCTGGTCATATTTTCAGACAAAACAGAAAGAAAGCTGGTGAAATGTTTGCTAGAACCAAATAAAGAGTGCGTGACCATTATTTGAACCTTACTTCATGATGTAAGCAGCATTATGTCATCACAAACTGCTAATACGGATTCACCTGCCTCTGTGGTTCTGTTCTAGATTTTACGTTTGTTCATTTTGCAGAGAGAACAATAACAATATTAATATTGAATATCAATATTCAAACTCCTTCAGTGGAAGCAGTGGAAACAGATAGGAAAAGACATCCATATTTTCCATGGTTTCTAGTGCTATAACCCGTAATAATACATCCAGATGCAAAAAAAGATTGTACTTATGGCAGATCTCACTTTTGAGACTTTTGCTTGTCTGAAAAGAAACAAAAAAAGATCCTGGAGTTTGAACAGAATGAACAAAACTTTTGCATTACTCTTGGGTATGGACATGGATATGTGTGTTTGACTACACCCTTATGCACATGCAAGTCTTGGTGTGAGTTACTTTCCTCTGACCAGTTGCACAGTTTCTATTGCTCAACACTTCCAGTAGCATTACCCCTCACCTATGGTAACCAACTGTGCTGTTGCAGTTTCTTTTGTTGAGTTCCTGCTCTGTGCATGGAGGGTAAATCACTAGCTATGAAATAAACCACTAGAAGGTGAAACAGGTAGAGTTGGGCAGGAAACGTAAGTTGTGGCTCTCCCTCCAGTCTATAACAGCCGACCAATTGTAGGTTTGTGACTTCCTATGCCTCTACACTAAATCAAAGACTCAGGATTTCATGCCTCATTTAGTGTTATTGAAATTAATCAAAACTGTCCCCAATAAACTGAGATCTGAGTGGTTTCATAGACTCTTCCAGGGTCTTTCCACTTAGGTGTTCAATGTACCAAATTGAGTTTCTGTTATGCATTCTTTCATCAGCTAAATAGTACAAAAAGAAATACAGAAAACTTTCTGCATGGTTACAGTTAATCAGAGTAAGCAGACTGCAGCACATTACAGTGCAGCATAAAGGCAGGTAAGAAAAACTATCAAGAGCAGAGTTACCATTTGCTGCCAAAGAGCAGCTAAAATCAATGTAGGGAATCTCACAGAACACTGTGCGGGTGGAGACCTTATTAAATATCAAGACAGCAAAACAGAAAAAGATTTGGGTTGTGTGGATGGCAAGAGATGAAGCACATTATTTCCTCCTATAGTTTCATTATAGAGCATGTCTCATCAAATATAGGAGCTTCCAAGATACTAGGAAACACTAAACAAACACTAGATACTCTGTGCTTTCTACTTAGCCATGGTCTAGATCAGGGGTGCCAAACTGCTGGTCCGTGCGCTGAACACATCATCCAGAAGCTGCACCCACCCCATTGCCAGCAATGGAAAAACTGTCCTGATATGTTGCATGACATCACATGACATCATGAGTTTGACATGTCTGGTCTAGATGGCAAAAGCTATATCTGATTCACCTAGTGTGTATACTGGTTTCAAGAAGTATACCTCAGAGTTATTTTACTAATTTATGTTGATAGCAATAACAGTAGCACTTAGATGTATATACCTCTTCACGGTGCTCTAAGTGGTTTACAGAATCAGCCTATTGCCCCCAACAATCTGGGTCCTCATTTTACCAAGCTCAGAAGCATGGAAGACTGAGTCAACTTTGAGCCGGTGAGAATCGAACTGCTGAACTGCTGGCAGTTGGCATTCTGCAGAATTAGCCTGCAATACTGCATACTAACCATTGGGCCACTACAGCTCTTGAAGATGTTTCTCTGAGTCACAACAGTTCTTCAGAGTTTTAACTATAGCAGGGCTTTTCAACCTTTTCACCCATTGTACCACTTTTAGGATATGGCAACATCCGAGTACCACTAGTCCCCTAGCAAGGTGTTAAAAAAATTGATGACCAAAAAAAAAAAGGAAAAAAGTGATGAAGTACAGGTAGTCCTTGACTTACAACAGTTCGCTTAGTGACTGTTCAAAGTTACAATGGCACTGAAGAAAGTCCCCCCCAAGCCACAGCTGACCAAAACACCTGCCTGCCTGCCCAGCAGCGCTCTTCCTCCTGTCCGAGGTTTTCACTGTTATGAGCATTTCTGTTGAGGATTTGCAGTGGGGGTGGGGTGGGGGATGTTTGGTTTTTATTCCCCCCATCTGCTGGGTGGTTGCAGCAGGTTTTGTTCACTTCACATGACCCTGGGACACTAGACAGTCATAAATATGCCAAGCATCTGAATGTAAATAACAAGACCCTGGAGATGCTGCAACATTCCAGCTGATCAGCACTTCTTCTGGGCTCAGAAGCACCAGGATCAGCACCAAGCTCCAGCTGGAGCCTGGCACTGATCCTGGTGGTTCTGCTGAGCCCTGACAGCCCTGAAGAAGCACTGATCCTGGCACTTCCGCTGAGCCCTGACAGTCCCAAAGAAGTGCCAGTTCTTCTCCCCTGCTACCACTTTTCTAGGATTGTCGCATACCACCTGCTAGGTACCAGTGTACCACAGGTGGTACCCGTACTACTGGTTGAAAAACCCTGAACTATAGTATGAAATGTGAAAGATGAAACCTTGAGTGTGTATGTGTGTGTGTGTGTGTATAATAAGATTTGTCCCATGGTAATCTAAATACTTAACAAACATTTAACACATATCTCCCTTGCTTCTCAGCTAACAAAGCGAGAAAGAGACAGTGGCCTAAAGGTTAGAACAATTGCCTAAGGTGCAATTGACCCAGGTTTGAAGGGTATGGCTGACTGATGAGAACAAATAAGTTTGAAATGTATATCAGTTTCCCTTTAATTCTTTGTTAGCAAACCAAAAATTTTACACAAGTATGAGCTGTCACTGCTGTGACTACTGCCTGTTGATGGCCTTGGGTTAGGCTGAAACAGGAAATAAGATTTGTCCCATGTTTGGGGCCTAGCAAGGTAATCTAAATACTTAACAAACATTTAATAACACACAGACACAGACAGACAGACAGACACACACATATATGACGGATGATGATAGAGATTTTCTTTATTTGAATAAGATGAAATATACAGGAAAATTAGACTATAATGCATGCCAGATATAAGCCAAACAGTTAAAAAGATCATAACACTTTTTATAATTTCAAAGGATAGGTAGTCAGAAATGGTAAGATGAACAAATGTTTTAACTCTCAATTTTTTTTTTTGTATCACCACCTACCTGATGATCCTCTTATAAAAACATAATACTCTTTGGAAACTCTTAAATGTATACCGGAGGAAAAAGTGAGGACAGATTTAATTAAAGATCCTTATTCAATCTTAAACAAAGTTAAAATCGCCCCAAGTATCCCGTTCTACTCTATATTTGGGGATTGTCTCAAAGAAGCCAGAAACTAAAATAAAATATTTTACATCACACAACCTTCTGCCCAAAAGTTTCCATTTCAGTAACATACATGAGTTTATTTACTAAACTTGCATTCTGTTTTCCACTAACAAATGATAACGTTCATTTATAAAACTAGCTAAATATTTTGCTGTTTCAAATCCAGTGTGTATTTTACTTCTGGATTTCCATTGACAAAAAGAGATATTAATATTTATATGAACAAATTCATAGTTATTCATATCAAGAGTCCCTAAAAGTCTTACTGTAATTATTTATGATCTGTTATTGAAGGCTCAGTATATTTGGGGGAAGATGATCTTTACTATTTTCTCTGTGTTTACTTGTGACACTAAGTTTCCTAATGGAAGAAATAAATCCATTGTAAACATCTAAAATACTGTCTGGATTACAAAATGCATTTTAATGAGTAATGTTTGACAATTTTATTATAAATTGTATAATAAATCTGTGTTTTAATATGAGATTTTCAGTGCTATTTTATTATAAAAATGCACAAGGAAAACACACTTGGTAAAATTTCATTTGTAAAAGTTATGTTGATCCATATTATCATCCATGCATTTATTTTAGCTGTGAGACGAATTATGAACTAGTCTTCTGCTCCCAAATATACATTGCTCCTTTTGTTTTAACTCCTTTTTCCACTCTGGCACTGCTACCAATTTCCAAACAAGTTTAAATCATGGGCATATGTACAAAAGACACTTATTCTGAGCACTGGATTTTTTTACAATATGTTTTCATAATTCAAATCCTTTCCTTGATGCAAACTTTCTTAAAAATATAAACCATACATCAAATGCAGGTTCACATCCCACCAGGCTCAAGGTTGACTCAGCCTTCCATCCTTCCAAGGTAGGTAAAATGAGGACCCAGATTGTTGGGGGCAATAAGATGACTTTGTAATAATGCCGCTTGGGGGCCCACGAAAGCCCCAATAAGCAGGCATATACATAGAATGAAGGCTCTTGCTAAGCACATTGGTTTGTGCTTAAATTGTAAGCCGCCCTGAGTCTTCGGAGAAGGGCGGGATATAAATGGGATTTTTAAAAAAATGTTTTTTAAACTACACAAGTTGTCTTGAAATACATAACAATGTCTTTTGAATTGAATTGAACTGAATTAAAGTACAGTTCATAATTTGGAAATTTCATTCACATTTCATAAAAATGTGGAAACAATTTACAATCATCTTCTTTTTCTACTTTAGCGTAGAACCCTGGAGGTTTGTGTGCCTCTGTGTGCCCTCCAGATATAAACAATGTCTAAATCTGGTTTGCTTTTTTACAAATCAATTAGGGTACTTTCTCAAATTCAGAGGTCCCAAAGTCCTAGTGGACAACCACTTATATATGAGCCAGCACTGTGTTGCAGCTGCCAGAAAAGCCAATGTAGTCCCAGACTGCATCAACAGAGGGATAGTATCAAGATCATATTGTTATTTCAACTTTATAATGTCTTGGTAAGACCATAGTTGGAATTCTGCATCCAGTTTTGGTAACTATGGTACAAAAAAATGTTGAGATCCTAGAAAGAGTGCAGGGAAGAGCACCAAAGATGATTAGGGGACTGGAGGCTAAAACATATGAAGAACAGTTGCAAAAATTTGGTACGTCTAGTCTAGTGAAAAGAAGGATGAGGGGTAACATGGTAGCAGTGTTCCAATATCTCAGGGGTTGCCACAAAGAAGGAGTCAAGCTATTTTCCAAAGAACCTGAAGGCAAAACAAGAAGCAATGGATGGAAACTAACCAAAGAGAGAAGCAACCTAGAACTAAGGATATATTTCCTGACAGTTAGAACAATTAACCAGTGGAATGAAGAAGCTTCTTGGATGAGAAGCAAAACATCTTCAAGGAAAAACAAAGTCCAGTTGCCTTATGGAAAAAGTACCTTTGGGACAACTATGACCTGAATGACTGAGAATCTCCACTGACATTTTGAAAATAATGTTTCTTTATCCAAAATATACCACCCTCATAATTCCCAGATTAAGGGCAACAGATTCACACCATTTTCATCTTACTTCTGTTTTTATTAGTTTATCTCAAAGAGAGTTATTGGAAGATATTTGAAGAAACAGGAAGGGGATTCTTCTGTTATGCTAATCACATAGCAGTTGTCTCTCTGTGTCCTTATTTCTCTGCCTCTGCATAAACAATCATTTTGTGGAAGAATCTTCATGGAACAGTATCAATATGATGACATCAAAGGGCTACTATATGATCGATAATCATGAAAAAAAAACCATTCATGCACTTTTCTAGCCCTTTAGGCAATGCATGTGCAAGGTTTTGAACAAACAATTCTAACTGTATCATATCAAAACTCACAGGTTATTCAAAGTAGGTATAAAGGATTTTACTCTGCTAGTTATTGCCAATTATATGGAATGATGCTCATGTCCATTTCAAGGCTGATTGAGCCAGCATTGTCTGAAGATGTTTCCACCAGCATGATGTCAAAAGTGGGTAAGGAGAAGTGGAAATGGGGGCTGATAATATCATAGCACATTGATTGTGTGAAGGAAGTTAAAGGTTTAAAAGTTTTTTTCAGATAGTTAAAGAATAAGGGACCATTATCTTTGCCCATTTGATGCCTTTAAATCAAGTTAGCAGACTAATACACCACTAATTCATTAGCAGACTAACACACTGCCACACGTTTTATACAATGTCCATCACAATTTCAAAGAGACGCCAGTAGGCAGCATGGGGGGGGGGAACCACTTCTGCCAGACCATTTAGGAAGTCACTGAATTAGATGAACAGATTATCTAACTCAGCTTCATGTGTAATTTATCTGACAGAAACACAACAACACATGTCACTGCTTGTCTTGTTTTACCTAATATTTCATTAGGAAACAAAACAAAACAAATTTCATTCCTGTGGTATGAGAGTTCATCAAGCCAGAAGACTATGAAAGATTGCTTTGTTCTCTTTTCATTTTGAGTGGCCTTCCATCACCAGAGAGTGAATTTTGCATTAATAATTATGTGAAGAATTGCCTCCATAATAACTTACAGGGGATTAAAATGGTTTCCCAGCTCACTGTCCCCTTTATAATTAAAACCAAATCATTAACTCAGTTGGGCATCACTGCTCGTGAGTGAAGGGACATTCCAAAACACAGAGGGATATTGCCGAACTAATTGTTTTTGACACTGACAATATTATTAAAGATCCCTTTTGTATTGTCAGGTAACATTACAGTCACCTGAGTTCTATATATCTAAATAGTTAATGAAAAATAATACTGGGGTTTTAAAAGCATATAAAGGGACATCGTTTTATACTTATTGGGTTAAATTCAGTGGCCATATAAATCTATTTAATAAACAAACAAAGAAACATATAATAATGTCCTTGCTTGCTGTAAATTCAGACGTTTTAAGAAGTGCTTTTTTATATTAGCATTTTTTGGTAATGTGGATGAAGTATAGCTCCATTGCTCCTCGCTGGAGGACTGCAGGGGTGGGGTAGCATGACTAATTTCCAGTTGTTTCAAAATAACTGCTACCTAGATTCTGATCATGCACAGATGAAGCTTCATTAGCTCACCCACCACTTACATGGTGCAGTTTCTAACAGGCCAGGGACCAGTACCGGTCCACAGCTTGGGAGGTTGGGGACCTCTACTACAGGTCTTCCAACAAGGTACCCTTTTAATATAAATGACTCCATCTATTTTGTGATTGGCTATCCTCTTCTCTTTTCTTCCACTTTCACCAGTATTACAGTCTTCTCTAGAGATCTAAGTCTTTGTGTATCATGAGCCAGTTATGATAATTTGAGCTTGGTCATTTGTTCCTGGAGTGGGAACTCTGGGTTGACTTATTCAACAATCTTTTTTTTTTCCTTAGATAAAAAATGTATCCTGGAAATTAGGTGGTTTTCTTCTTCCCCTTTAGCTTAACGTGGAACTTGCAAACAGACACTTTGTGATCTGTGGCACAGTCTGGCTTAGCCAAATCTTTTCTGGTATAACTGAGGATTTTTGTTGCCTTCTACCAATATAATCCATTTAATTTCTGGTGATTTCTGGTACTCCATCTAGTGATGTCCATATAGGTGTTGTTTTGATTGTTTGAAAACTGTGTTAGCTATTGCTAAGAAACCATTGGACTGGCATAAACGTAAGTTGTTTTCTTGCTTCATTTTCATTTATGTCATACAGTCCAAGCACTTTTTCCCTCCTTAGTATTTCCAGCTTTGGCATTCCAGTATCCAGCCACAGCCAGCACATTTCCTTGCATGTTCTGTAGATTTCAAATTGAACTTCATCATGAAACTTATCAACCTCTTCTGCATTAATAGTAGGAATATAAACTTGGATAATCATAATAATGGCAGTCTGATTGTTATTAATCAGTCTTAACCAATTTTTGTTCCTTCTTGGTTTTTAATGTCCTGAATAGCAAACAGTATAATTTTCTGATTGAAATTGTCTAATTCTATTCCATCTCAACTCACGTATGCAGTGGTGAGATTCAAATATATGAACAACTGGTTCTCTATGTGGATGCCACTTCCGGAAGTCCATTCTGGGCCTGGGCAACAAAAAATTAGTTACATTTAGCTAAAAATTAGCTAAAATTACCTGGTTCTGCTGAACTGGCTGAATTCTACCACTGCTAAGATGTCAATGTACAGATTAGGTAATTAAATTCATTTTTGACTGTGTAGAACTTTCCATGTTCGTGCTTCTTACCTCCATTTTCCCATGGTTACCATGGGGTCATTTAATAATTTTAACCATATTCATATATATTCAATACGAAGTTTAGCCGGGTTTGTTAACATAGAAACTTGCATGTTTCTATTGGTTGCTTATAATTTGTTTAATTTACTATAGTTTGGCTGCAATCCTAAGCCAAATTTATGAAATTGCTTTTATGAAATAATGAGCAACATTTTTATGTGGGAGGATGATAAAATGCACAGGATGTATTTTTAATTTAACATGCTACACAAGTTATCAGAGATTACCTTAACAACTTGATGCACCAGAATGAAGCTGTGAAGGATTGAAACTGCTGTTTTTAGAAGCATATAAATAGCTTTGGGAAGAGTCAGCCATACTTACCTATTTTCAGGTAGCTTATTCAAAGCAATTTTGAATTATAGATATAAAAGTATGCAATGGCAAGATGGAAGCCACAGTTCTCAAGCAAGACAGAACCACTATCTAAACAATGTTGTGTCAGATGTCTATCAACGCTAATCATGGGGAAAAGTGGTCTCATGTCTATTCACTCAAAAAGAATTCACATGTGTATATGCAAACATTTATTGATTTCTGAGTTATGAATAGGCAAATGTTCTACATATTTATGTCTTCTATCTTGTCTGCAATAAACCTTTTATCTAATCATATCATTTTTAAGAACCTCTGCTGTATTAACTTCCTTTATACAAGTTTAAGTGTCTGGAGAGTTAAGATTTATTGCCATGTCTGGTATGAAATATGAGAATATATAGGCTTCACATCATGAATTACATGATTTTAGCTAGATCTTAACAGTTGAGCTGAAGTAGGAATGTCAAGGAAAATATCATGCTTGTTTTAATGCAAGACCTGCAGGTTTCAGTTCTTACATAAGGTTTAATTACTTGCAAAATTCTGGCACATCTCCTATTTCTTTCATTCTGCAAATTGAAGTGCATTGCAGTTTATGTAATATTTCCAGTAGCTTTCTGTCTCCAGAAGCGTGTAAATTCAGTTGTATATACATAAACCACCAGGGACCACATCAAAGGATCATAAGCTCATGTGGAGTTAAAGTGATCTTGAAGATTATCTAGTTCAGAGCTGTCAAACTGCCGGCCTGTGGGCCGGACACATCATGTAGAAGCCACGCCCACCCCATTGCTGGCAATGGCAAAACTGTCCCGATATGTTGTGCGACATCACACAATGTTACAATTTTGACATGTCTGATCTAGTTTAATCTGATTTATTAAATGATAGACCGATTGTGTGCAATCAAGTTAAAATTAACTTTTTGCAAACACATGGGGAGAATTTCTGCAGGCTAATTTATCCCTCATTTGGTCCTATAGGGCAGCCTTCCATGATGCACCCATCATTTCATTTCATTATAAATTTCCAAATTGATTATAGTCACACAACTCCAGTGGACTCTGTAACTGATCCATCTTGCTGCTGATCTTCCTGTTATTCTCTTTCCTTTCTCCTTTAAGAATATTAAAGCTAGATCTTCAGATAACATGTCCACAGTAGGATCATTTGAGCCTGGTCATTTGAGAACACTGGGTTCATCCATTTGTTTATTTTCTTGGCATATCAGGAATATTCTCCAATTCCAAATTGCAATACTCTTTCTATCTGGCTTCTTCAAAGTCCAAATTTTGCTTCCATTGAATGTCATGGGGAATTCCATTGTCTGCACTATTCATATCTTTTCCAAGGTCTTCATATGCTAATCATGGACTATTTCTTGATTGCTTATTCATTTACTATTGAGGTTTTTGCATAATGTATTCAAAATATGGAATGTGAGCCCACTTACCTGTGCCTTATGTAGAACATTGGATTGATATGTTCTATGCTTAGGGTTGTTGGGTTTTTTTTGTTAGCTATACAATTCTCAGTAGTCGGTTTATCTTACTTCTTCAAAATCAAACTTTCACTTTGATAGAGTGTCACAGGGAAAATAATCACATCTGAATTTTTTTCCAAAGCTTTCATTGCTATCTCATCAAGTTAAAATTGAAATCTACTTTGCAATTTGAATCCATTATTTTTTGTTCTATCTTCTGGAATAAATCTGAATAATCTCTACTGTTGTACATGATAACCTTTCAGATACTTGAAGAGTACTATTATTATTCCTGTAGGCTTGCAACAGCTTCAACCACTATTAAATTTTGCTTTGAGAAACCTTTTCATCTTTGATGTACTTCTATGGGTAAAGAAGGCTGGTGTATTTAATTCTGTCCACCCTGCTGAGATACCCAAATGTAGGACTTTGTATTTTTATATAGCATGTATTTTTCCTGTTGGAATGCCTCTTGATGCATTTGTCCAGTGTTTCAGCTTGTCAAGATGCTCTTTGACAATCTTGATATTATCTATCTATATAATATATATTATCTTAGTATTGATATTTGACAATCTTGATATTATTGATAGAAGTTGTGGGTGCTCCATCACTAGAAGCTTTTAAGAAGAGACTGAATATCCACTTGTCTGGAATGGTATAGGGTAGTGGTGGGATTCAGCCACTTCCCACCAGTTCGGGAGAACTGGTAGATAAATGTTGTTGATTTTGGAGAACTGGCTGAACCCATGTTGCTTCTAGAAGTCCATTCTAGGTCTCGGAGGCCTCCCAGGCCTAGAACAGCCCACAGGAAGTACGTGGATATTACTTCCAGAAGTCCATTATAGGCCTCAGAGGCCCAGGAAGAGAACAGGCCCACGTAGAGAACCTGTTGTTCAGGTATTTGAATCCCACCACTGGAACAGGATCTCCTGCTTGTGCAGACGGTTGAACTAGAAGTCCTCCAAGGACCCTTCCAACTCTGTTATTTTGTTCTGTTATTCTGTTATTGTCTAAGCGATTGTTTTTGTCCCTATTTTTGCATCATCCATAAACTGAACCACCATATGCATATAGCAAGTTCATATAAGCTTCGCTTTTGTTCTTTGGGGGAATGAAAAGGTAACACGATTCCCAGATTATCCCAAAATAAACTTTTTGCAAACGTGGATATCCCAACGCAATATACTGTATAACACTACAACAGCAAGAATATTAATATTCATGATTAAATAGTTATGTTATGTTAATACTCTGGCTGTATTAAGAACTTGCATTAATTAAAGTATTTGTTTATAAGTACATTTCTCCATGCAATTAAGAAAAAAAGGATCAATTATCTTTCAAGTGCTCTTCAAGTAGCTGTTTTGTTCTTCCTGGATTCCCCATCATTTCAAATTCTGCCGTGTCCGTCTTCTACCTTCTTTTATCATGTCACTGTCTTCTGGCAGAACAATGTGCCATTCATTGTGTCTCTCTTCCTTGTGTCTTGGCTGCAACCTGAACATTTGGTTTCAGAAGGATGAGAGGAAGATAAAATGTTCTTGCATACCTGAAAAGCTTTGTTTCAGCTTACTTGGCAGCTAATACAAAAGTTGAGTGACTCATCTGACTATAACCTGATGGAGAGCCAGGCAGCAGTTGGTCCTTGCACTCTGTAAGAACAACGGATGGATAATATTGCATACAGGCATTTTGGTAGAACTCATGGTAAAATTTAGAAAGATAATGCAATCCGAGGGAGATGCTTAAATAGGATCTTTTGTATTCTCTTTGTTATGAATTCAAAGCAGAAGACTTGTTGAATTGAAAGGCTATTCAAATTTCAATTGAGCAATCTATTTGCCATTGAAAAGTGTGATCATTTTACTTCAGTGGGCAACTGGAGGAACAGCTTCTGAGAAATAGTCAGCATTTCTAATAAAAAAAGATTACCTTGTTTCCAGTGAGTAGGAAACAAGCTCCATTTGTTTCTTATTTATTTATCTATCTATCTATCTATCTATCTATCTATCTATCTATCTATCTATCTATCTATCT
>JAKJMR010000182.1:1457354-1497102 GCA_024449315.1 Daboia siamensis
TCTATCTATCTATCTATCTATCTATCTATCTATCTATCTATCTATCTGTCATATTTGTATAATCCACCCAACTCACATGAAAGTATCCATCAGCAGCAGCTTCATTGCATTAACTGTTGGTAACATTTTTAGTTATTAGCTTTGTATTATAATTTTAATAAATAAATAATTTGACATATCTCTTAATTCCTTTTCTTTGATTCTTGATTTATTTAACCCTTTCCCAGCTCCTTTTAAGTGATTGGTTTATTACAAATGTTTATTCTAACCTGAGTAACCTTATGCTGTACTTCTATCCTTCCACGTTTCCACATTCAGGACTTTGGCAAAGAATTATACTTTCCTGGAATTTCTTTCCCTTTCTATACTATTTTTAAGCCTCACCAAAATTTCATCTGCTTTTTCCATTACAGACAGAGGAATTCCTATTGGATATTTGCATCAAATTTTGCCACAAATGGTTACTGCAGACCTGTGTGTGTGTGTGTGTGTGTGTGTGTGTACATACATGCGTGTGTGTGTGTGTGTGTGTAAAATGAACAATCTGTATTCTTATCTAGGAATCTATTCTGTCTACAAAATTTAAAAACTAAAGCCTTTTTCTGTCTCTATGTTAAACAATGGAAGATACAAGTATTTGTTTTCTGGACCTTAATTTGGATTTGAGAAATGAGTTGGAACAGATTTCTCTGATTTAGTCTGATGATTGAAGTCAGTCTCTCACCATATAGCTAACACATCCTTAACAATGTAAATTGTGAATAAGATACATTATGGTGGTCTATGACCATAATAAAGATTTTGATTTGATTTGAATAAGATAAGCATTCATGTTGAACCACATGAATGAACTTAATATAGTTTGTAATTTGTGAACCAGTACACAAACTAGAACATTATGTGCCAAAATCTATATTTCTTCTCAGGTTTTGTAATATAATTTGGAACTGATGAAAACTTCAAACAACCCAAACAAATTCCAAGTACAGGAAAAGTGTAGAACTGAACAAAGAGTAAATTACTCGAGTTTTCCACTATTTTGAAAGATAACTCATCTAACTAGAGAACATTGCAGACCTCCAAGTCTCCTTGAAGCGCTATAGGGTTTAGCACTCTAATATCAATGCCAAGAAAGGAACAGCTCCATCTCTAGAAATCCCTTAAATTCATAAAGAAAAAATTGTGGATGGATGAAAATGTAGATATCTGGTTGGTCTTCATAGTCTCCTTTCTTCATTACCTGAATTGGCAGGACAGTTAGTAGGGCCAGATTGCATACAAGCAACCAGCAACAAAAAGAACCATGATGGACAAACATATGTAACTGGCAGGCAGGCAAACCATGTAGGAAGACTTGGGAGCAATGAGCATTGGTATAGGACAGATAATTCTACATGATATTTGCATGTAAACAAAGCTGAGACTGTACTGGAGCTTCAGTGACACCAAAAGACAATGTTGAGGAAGTGCTTTTTTTCTTGACACAAAAGTGATAGCAGATTTGAAAAAGTCAAAGTGTTTTTCAAATCAAACTTGATTTTCTGATGATCTTAGGAACAGGTGGATGCAATTTTTCTTGCAACAATTTGTAAGTGGGCTACTGTTGTCTATTTCCCTACATGCCTGTTTATCCCAAATAGAGCTTAGCAACTGAAGCCAGATAAGGTCTTAGACCTGATTTTAGGGAGGCAAGTCCATGATAACCACCCTATTAAATTTCATATTAAACATCAATGTGACAAGATGACTGTACCAACAGCTGGTGGTTTAATTAAACTGAGCCAGCTGCAACTCTTTCCTTCTCCAATTTTAAAAAATCTGTTAAATATGAATGTGAAATTAGTAGTTATTTTGCTTCAAAAACTATGCTGTTCCTAAATATTACAGTAAAAATTTAAACTCTTTGATTACATTATTACATCATTTCTACTTCTGGGCCTTCAAGACCAAAAAGATAAGCTCCAAAACCTATAAACCCCTTTCAAAAAATTGCCTGCTGTAAAACATTTTTACTTTACTCTTCAGCTGAAAATCTCACATAGCTTTTTCTGAAGTTTAATAATAAAGCAGTCACTATTCTCAGGGTCCCAATCTTACAGACATGACACAAAAAGCAAATGATTTTGGGAAGGAGAAGATGAGAGGGAAATGAAACAAATTCAAGCCATACTTCAGTACAAAGTTCTTAAGAGTTTTTTATTTTCACTTTTCCCCCAGGGAAGCTCTTTGAAATTTCCTTTCCATGGCTCAGAAAGAGAGTTAAGTGGGTCCAACTCTTTAGGTGGCTGATGAAGCCATCTCTGTTCTCTGATTCTTTTTTCTTGACTTTCTGAGACTACCCCAAAGTATGGGGATTAGGGTCTCTCAGATTGGCCCACATCAGGTGTCTGATGAGCCTGGTTGTTTCCAGAAAACTCTTAGGGCTTTCCCTAAGAAACTGGTGGACAGTTCATCTGAGACCCTAGTCACCACCTAGAGTGGAATGGGCACCTAAGACCCTGCATTAAATTGCTCCTAGGAAGCTTCTGTGAGCTGATTATAGGCTATGCAGAGGATTTTGAAGGAATTCCAGATGCTTATGAGAGCCATCTGAAGTAAATGTATATAAGAGCTATCTTAAGCACTGGAGGAAGAAGACAAACAGAAAATATAGGTACAAGTTCAAATTCAGGATTACATTATGGCAATAAGGATGGCAAAATGCTATTTCATCTTCTGATAACTGTGTGGTGGGTCTGTTTGGGAATGAATGGACAAGAAACATTTATTGAATCATTGTGATGATTATTCTTGCTATCCAGAAAATAATGTCACTTAGATCTGCTCAAAGTTGGATTCCAGTGAAGAGGTCTAGTTGAGGTGTCTTGTAGAGTTATCTGGAGGATATTTCAGGATGTGAGTCTTGAAAAAGTGAAGAGGGTCTTCAAGATTGTATGCTCAGGAAACTTTCACAAACACAATTATTCTGGACAATTTTCATCCAATCTCCTGGGGAAGATTATTGAGAAGATGGTTAGACTTCAGCACCAGAGACTCCTGGGTCAGAAGGATTGACTGCAACTGCTTTAGTTGGATATAGTATGTAATATAAGACAGGATCAAGATTATCAAATTATGCTGATGGGGTTTATGTTACACCAGCTGCCTGCAATTAGTGCAGGTTCACATCCCACCAGGCTCAAGGTTGACTCAGCCTTCCATCCTTCCGAGGTAGGTAAAATGAGGACCCAGATTGTTGGGGGCAAAAAGCTGACTTTGTAATAATGCCGCTTGGCGTGTGTGTGAAAGCCCTAACAAGCAGGCATATACATAGAATGAAGGCTACTGCTAAGGTTGTAAGCCGCCCTGAGTCTTCGGAGAAGGGCGGGATATAAATGGGATTAAAATAAAATAAATAAAATAAATAATAAAATGTTCATTATAAAGGAATTTAACATTTAAGGAATTTTAACAACTACAAAGGATTCAGTGCCAAGATGTTTCTTCTGTGCTTTATGGCTATAATAATGCCTATGGCCTTCTAAAGGGAGGAGAGTTGTAGTAATAAAACCATTAGGCCTGGAGTCCAAGTAGAGCAGCAGCATCATATGAAGCTGCATTTTAAGAACAAGGTCTCAAGGCAACTCAAGCCATGTTACTATTATCCTTGCCCTTATCATGTATTCATTTCTTGTCCAGATACCAGTGCAATATTTTAAGTCCACGAATGAGTTGGCACCAGCTTCCTGTGCCATCAGTTCCATTGTTTTAATCATGGAAGAATTACACTGAGAGAAGGATGTAAGCTCTGCCACCTTGTTCTAAGTTAATAAACTACACTGTCAGTAAATCACAAAGCAAACCCCTGGGAGGAATATATTATTCCCCAACTACTCAACACCAAGGATAAGTTACAGCTGTAATTCTAAATAGCTTTGATATCCTTGCTTGGTGACTGCATTGTTGTAATAAGCAGGCAACCTGCCAAGCATCCCTCCAGGCCTGTTATTACACTTTCAGCTAGATCATTTTAATTTACATGGAAATTATCAATACTTTAAAATGGTCCTTGTCCATCAAGCTGGATTGTTTGCCATTTCCCTAAAGTGCAGCAATCCAAAGACAGATTGCTGATTGGACGAACCACCATTATTGCCTCTTCAGCCTTCCATAGTATTGCCAGCTCTATTTTGCTCCAGCTGACCCAAGATCAGCCATTACTGGTTCTGCCAGTGTTAATCCCCCTTTTATTATCCTGCATTTCCTCTATTATTTAGTTCTGCTACAGCAATCTATTTATGCTTTAGATGTTGTAATATGGTGGCTGGTATCATTAAATATATTTATCTCCAAACCTTGTCATTCTGTTAGTTAATGCCTTCAATTTCTATCTCCAGATAAGCATTTCATTCCACAGAAGACTGACATAAGAGGTGTGATAATAGCCATCTGTAATCTAATATCCCCATCACCAGCATTTGTACTAGGAAGAAATCTCATGTATAAGTAAAGGAGTAACAGATAAGTGAGTTTAGGATCATAGCCTATGGCTATAATTTTGCACATAGTTATGACAATTTAAATGCCATTAACTTCATTAAGCACTAGGCACATGTCACTATCCCTGCAAGGCCATTTAGACCTTAATAACTTTTAAGATATGAAATGAAACAGATATTGTAGTGGCATATTACTTCATTTGAGGTACTTCTTCAAAGATGGGGTTCTTCCTGAAAAGGCTTCCTCAAAGGCTTCACTGAGCAAAAATAATGGGTGTTGTAGTCCATCTGTTTGGATAACAGCAAACTGGAGAAGATTGTTTTAAGACAGTGATGGCAAACCTTTTAGAGACCAAGTGCCCAAACTGCAGTTCAAAACCCACTTATGTATTATTGGGTGCTGGGTGGGCATGGCCCATTGGTTGGTGTGGCTAATTGGGTGGGTGTGGCCCATTGGGTGGGTATGGCAGACTGGGTGCGGCTAAAAAGTTCAATCAATCAATTCCAACTTTGCAAGATCTTTTTTTTCCCCTATGAGAAGTTGAAATTGATTTATTGAAACTTTTTTTCCCCACACGGTGGTGGAGACCTAAAGCAAAAATATTTTATAAAACTCAGCTGAAGGCCTAGGATTGGGGTGATGGCACACATGCCATAGGTTCGCAACCATGGTTTTAAGACATGGAATAATCACAGGCATTTGCAGTGAGCTGAGATTAAATCAACACGATCAGACTTGCAGTGACATTATAATGCAGATCCCTCTTTAGATGTTTAATGCTAATATACAAACTGCAGTTTTTATATCACGATATAAATTTTGTTAAATGCCATGCCTTAATTCCCTGGATGCCTGTGGGGAAAAATTATCTTGCAATATGCAAAATGTAATATAAGCTATTGTTCACACAAATAGAAATGTAAGTTAAATAGGGAATTTTACAATGAGTGAGACAATGCTAGAAACTTAGTGTCATCTTCACATTACTATTATGACATACGATTAATAAAAACAGGATCTATTTTGCCACAGCTGTGACTGAATGACACTATAAATTACAAATACAGAAATATGCCACTCTCATCTACATATTCAACCAGAAATTCATTCATCCTGTTTTCACATTCAGTGACATTTAATACATATTGGCATGTAGATTTCTATGCTTCTACATTTAATTACCTACATTAGATATGTTTTTCTTTCAAAACCATTGTATAAATATGCTTCTTGTTGAACAATATTAATTTTTAAACATATCTGAATATTCCTTCTTCCGTGCCTTCCCTGCTCCCCCTTTTTGCAATGCTCATTGAAACATGTAGAAATTATTAAAAGCAGAAAGTATCTTTGCCTATCAGTACAAAATACATTACTTTGATCACTTGGGCTTTTCCACAGAGCCGCCTTCAGTTCTTTAGTCTCCTGGGTATAAATTGGCAAGAAATGAATCTGGCTTGCAGAAATCCATTTACTTTCTCCACAGCTGTGGTCAGTTTTCTGCCTAGTGAAAGTTAACACGGACTCTTTTAACACTTGTTAAAAAGTTATAGTGGATTCCTACTTTCCTTCTCCCATCCATGCCAGGAGAGCAAGCACCAATTGCTTCCTCTTCAATGGGCAGGTCTTCTAAGGGCAGGGGGCTTTTTGTTTTTGTTATGTTTTTTTTAAAAAAAAGACCAATAGTTTTGTAGCTTTTCCCGAAGTGCAAGAGGGAACCTGACAAAAGTCTTGTCAATTTTACCCAATTAAAAGGAAGAAAAGCTATCCAGCCAGCAAGCGTGCCACCACTGAACCTCTAAAATAGTCCAGCCTTTCATGGCAGTCAACCCAGCAGTCCACAGTGACATGGCCATTGAAGATAGAGAGGAGAGCCTGGGGGAGGCACCCAGCAGAGCACACACACACCAGCTAATTGGATTGGAGGCATTTATGCAGGATAAATGAAGTATCACGGGTAGACCAGACTATGCCAGCAGAGAGGGAAAGTCTCTGCTTTTGATGTGAAGCCAGCTAACCTGGATAAAGGTCACATTCCCAGCAGGCTAGAGATATGCTGAAGACATCATTGATTGTTCCTGTCCTTCTGAAATGGTAGGTGGTTTGTCCTCATGCAGGGGCAAGCAGGAAGCATAGATCACCTCTTTGAATGGGTACAGGTAGATGTTATAAGCAATGGGTACAGGTAGATGTTATAAGTATTAGACATTTTTTTGCTTACAAAATCATGGAAGCAGAATCCCTGGAACTGGAACTAAAATTGATAGCTGTTCAATCCTCTTCTGGAATAGATAAATATGCTTGCTCCAATCTTTTTACCCTTCTCTTTTTTGGCTATATTTTCCATTGTTTTTCCTATCATAGCTCTTCTACTCTTTTAATGTTCTGAGATCTTCTAATGCTACTTACTGAATGCCAACTCTCTGCATTTCCATCGTTGAAAAATACTTTTTTCCCTCCCTACTTCCTTTTTTGACATGTCTAGCGTTATAGCCGCTGCTGTAAGCTTAATTGCACAAATTTAATCAACTTTTCTGCACTGAAGTCTTAAATTTGGTAATTATTTGATTCAATTATTTAGTCTGAGCTCAATAACTAATCTCCTCAGTTTAAGTGTAAACCTCTCTAAAGAGCATTTCTTTTCAAGGCTTGAGATCTATATGTGTTGATTATTTACACAAAGTATTTTACATGGTAATGCTAGAACAAGTAAAGAGTGCCTAGTAAACTGCAGTTAATTATTATTGAGGACCAGTTAGATCCTTAAAGAGACATGGCTTCTTTCAAATAAACATATTCCCTTTGGAATATGTAAGGCTTTTCCTTGCCACTCCATTTATCTATAATGGGCAGATATTTGGAGGATTCAAAGTGCAAGCAGTTTTGATTTTTTACAGTTAAGCCCATTTTCCTTTAGTGACACAAGAAAATCCTCTACAGGTGATATTGGCAAATACCTGTCTTCACTTTCAGTGCTCTGTTTTCATTTAGGTGAGCACTAAACTCTCTTGATGTTGTTTCATATATTTAATTGTCAAAATTCAGTTTATCATAGAACCATAAAATCAGGGTAAGGGGTCAAGTACTATAATGGGTAAGGTAAGGAGACTAACTTTTAAAAAAGTATTTCTAGATATTATTGCTCACCAGGACTCTGTCTTGAAGTCTTGACAGATTACCAAAGGAAATAGCCCTGCAGAATGGGGGAACAACGCCATGCATATAGGGAATCCCCAAAATCCACAAAGAGGGAATGCCTCAGACCAATTGTTAGCAGCATCAACTCAGTCACCTACAAAATTGCAAAACATTTAACTGCCATACCAACTCCATTAGTTGGTAACACCACTCATCACATCAATAATGACCTGAAGACATGGATGTTCCAACAATCGGGCCTGGACTGACTGTAGTTTTAAATTTGGTTTTATTGGGTCTATTGTTATGTATTTACTTCATTATTTAATTCTTTTTTAAATTTTGTATTTTATGTTCTTAACTTTTTATTGTTGTGAGCCACCCTGAGTCCTTAGGGAGAGGGGCGGCATATAAATTTAAGAAATTCAATTTAATTCAATTCACACGACTTTGCCAGATAGGTTTGGCAAATAAAGTTGCATGGTTTCCTCTGATGTGACTTCCCTCTTTATTTGCATTCCAACAACTGAAGCAAGACAGTACCCTAGGTGACAGAACCAACCTCAGCCCAGACTACATATGTGCCATGCTGGACCACTGCCTAAAGGTAAAGGTTCCCCTGCATGTGCACACTAGTCATTTCTGACTCTAGGGGACGGTGCTCATCTCTGTTTCAAAGCAGAAGAGCCAGCGCTTGTCCAAGGACGTCTCCATGGTCATGTGGCCGGCATGACTAGATGGCAGAGGCGCACGGAACGCTGTTAACTTCCCACCATAGCGGTCCATGTTTTTCTACTTGCATTTTTACATGCTTTCGAACTGCTAGGTTGGCAGAAGCTGGGATGAGTATTTATTTATTTATTTTTGGGACTTATATGCCACCCTATCTCCCAAAGGACTCAGGGTGGCTAACAACAATAAAAACAAACAATACAAAAGTTAAAAGAAATTAAATAAATAGCCCCAAAATAAATTAACTAAACAATTAAAAATTAAAAATATTTTAAAAACCCATCATCAGTCCAGGTCAGCCTGATGAAAAAGGAAAGTTTTGAGGTCACGGCGAAAGGACCAGAGATCCAGGGCCATCTGAAGCTCAAAGGGGAGTTGGTTCCACAGGGCTGGCACTCCCACAGAGAAGGCCCTCCCCCTGGGGGTCGCCAGCTGACATTGTCTAGCCGATGGCACCCTGAGGAGGCCCTCTCTGTGTGAGCGCACTGGGCGATGGGAAGTCGTTCCCGGCAGTAGACGGTCCTGCAAATATCCCAGGCCTAGGCCATGTAGGGCTTTAAAGGTAAGTACCGGCACCTTAAATCTCACCCGGAAGACAACTGGTAACCAATGCAGCTCACGCAGGAGGGGTGTAATATGGGAGTATCGGGATGCTCCCATCACTACCCGCGCGGCCACATTCTGCACCAGCTGGAGCCTCCGGGTGGTCTTCAAGGGCAGCCCCATGTAGAGAGCATTGCAGTAATCTATCCGGGAGGTAACGAGTGTATGAGTGACCGTACGTAGGGTATCTGGGTCCAGATAGGGGTGCAACTGGTGCACCAGGCGAACCTGGGCAAATGCCCCCCTGGCCACGACTCCAATATGATCTTCAAAACTGAGTCGTGAGTCCAGGAGAACGCCTAAGTTGCGTGCCCTATCAACGGGAGCTAACACCTCTCCTCCCATAACCAAAGATGGAACCTCTTGGACAAGTCGAGATGCCGGTACATAAAGCCACTCAGTCTTGTTCGGGTTGAGCTGGAGCACAAAATGGGAGTTATCAGAATCCTACACCACAAAGCAGAAGGCCTGCCCACCAGCCAAGAAGGACAAGAAAAAGAAATAAAACACATCAAGGAAGCCCTCAGAACATGTGGCTATCCCAAGTGGGCCTTCATCAAATCTCAAAAAAGACCTAGCAGGAACTCCTCCATAACAGATGAAGAAAACAAATGAAGCAATGTAGGCATTCCATATGTTGCAGGAATATTGGAAAAGCTCAGGAGGATCTTCACCCCACACAACATACTTGCACACTTCAAACCCAAGAATATACCCAATATCCCCATTCATCCCAAGGATAAAACACCCAGACACAAACTGAGCAATGTAGTATATGCAATACAATGCCGTGAGCCATGTGCAGATCTGTACATTAGGGAAACAAAACAACCACTTCATAAATGTATGGCACAACATAGGAGAACAAACCCATCAGGACAAGTTCAGCAGTCCATCTGCACTTAAAAGACAAAAGCCACTCTTTCGAAGACACCAAAGTTCACATTTTAGACAAAGAGGACTGCTGGTTTGAAAGAGGGGTCAAAGAGGCCATCTATGTCAACAGAGGGGGAAGGATATGACATCATCTACCTTCAGTCTACAACACAGTCTTTTCAACAGTTCCAAGAAGGCTCCACACCCATTTGCACTGATCAGGTGACCCTGAAGACACAGATAAGCCTCCAGGTAGCATTAACGACTCGCTAAAAGAATGCAAATGAACAGCTGTCTGCAGGAGTATAAACAGTGGTGGGATTCAGCTAGTAATTTTTTGTAGCCCAGGCCCAGAATGGACTTCTGGAAGTGGCATCCACACAGAGAACTGGGTGTTCACATATTTGAATCCCACCACTGAGTATAAATCTTTCCATTCCCCACCATCCAGTCAGAGCTGAAGAAGCTTCTTGGATGAGAAGCAAAATGTCTTCAAAGAAAAACAAGGAAGTCCAGTTGCTTTGTGATAAAGCATCTTTGGGATAGCCATATAGAATGTTTTACTGATAAAAGGAATAGCTTGAATCACCCAAATAAAGCACAACCTAGATTTAACACAGGATATACGCAGCTGGAGATGCAAGAGACATTTATATAAAGTATCATACAGCTGAAATGGTGAAGGGAATTTTTGACAAAGAGAACTGTTTCTTTTATGAAGTCACATTGTGGCATATGGTAAAACCAGAATAATAGCATGCTGTGGGGATCTGAGAAACAGTCTATAAAAAGAAGAATTGCTTTACCTAGTAAGCTTTCGCAGCGGTGCATTATTGGACATAGCTGTGGCATCAGTCACTATGCAAGGGGACAGCATAAAACATAGTCATTGTAACAAAGAATTTTGAACTTTTCCTCCTTTTAAACTATGGAAATGCTTACTGATGAATTTATTTATTTGAATTTATTCATCTAAAACTTTTCCCATCAAATGTTTGCAATGTATTCTCAGCAAGTTCAAGCAGATCTTTTCTGCTTCCTGGAAATTTGTTCCAACAGGATATGCTTACATTTGCTTCTACAAAGTGTACTTTTATTTATATTTTACTGTTTTGATCCGTTCTCTACCTTTTGTCTCATTAGTGCACTATAGCTTTCTAAAGTCCATGGATGTTAGTCAACCAGAATGATCACCTAATGTATTGAATTAACATTGCAGAAGTTTTGTCTAGGTATCAATAACTTGGCTTTAGTCACTAGTTCTAGAAAATACTGAATCTGCTTATATTTTCAGGTGGTATAATCCAGGAAGCATTCTTTTCTGATTTATCTCCTCCTTGTATGAGCTATGAGGTCCTTGACTTACAACAGTTCATTTAGTGACCTTTCACTGAATGGTCAATGGCACTATAAAAAGTGACTTATGACCATTTTTCACACTGACAACCATTGCAGTAACTCCATTATCATGTGATCAAAATTCAGATGTTTGACAACTGGTTCATATTTATGACCATAGCTGTGCCCAGGGGGTCATGTGATCAATTTTTGTGACCTTCTGACAAGCAAAGTCAGTGGGCACGCCAGATTCACTTAACAATTGTGTTACTAATTTAACAACTGCAGTTAACTGCACTTAACAACTTGGTAAGAAAGTTTGTAAAATGGTGCAAAACTCACCTAACAAATGTTTCATGTCTCACTTAGCAACAGAAATTTGAGCTCAGTTGTGGTTCTAAGTCGAGATCTATCTGTACAATATTTGGAATGCTTCTAATAAGCTTTTTACTGTTGCATTACAGTATGTTAGTGGGGGAAATAAAACAGAAACTTTAAATGCAAAACTATATTTTGTTAGGACAAATGTTACACCTTTATGTAAAATGAACTGAGATTCATTTTTGAAGAGAAAGTGAAAAAAAAGAGAGGAGTCAGAGTTCAATGACACCTTACAATGAGCTGTTTTTTTTTATGTGCAAGATATCTAGTAGTACATGTGTCTTTCATAAGCAATTGAGTATGATTGTTAGTATGCACAGTTTTACCTCATCTACCCTGACATAACAATAACAGCTTTCTATTTATTCATTGCTTGTTTGCTTATTGATATATCACCCCAAACACTGTACTCTTTGCAGTGTGCCACAATGACTAAGCAAAAGAAAACCAAAACAGTCTCAGTCTCAATAAATTATATACTGTACATAATGATTATCAACATTCAAGGGGGGTGGGGGACAATCTTTATTTTTGTTACTTTGCTTTTAGACATATTTTTTCCTGGTCTTGTTTAGTTTTTGTCTTTTTTGTCTTTATTTTCTTTTTTTGGATTTTGGATTTTAAACTTGGAAATAATAATAAAAATAATAATTGTTATGTACAAGCAAACAGAACCACTCATGGACAAGCCCAAGTAAGTATTTTATTGTTGATCACCTATATTACAGGAATCTTTCCAGTCTGTCTACCTTCTCTTGGCAAATGGCAGATATGGAGACCAAAGATTTTGACCTCAGATATTTCCTGCCTTGAACATAATCTAAGCTGTAATATCTCTTTACACTGCATAGAATGGGTGCCCTCACCTTCATTGGCTCCACTATAATAACACAGTAAAACAAAGCAATAACTCATAGTTATCCATAATCATACACATTTATATTGTACTTGAACAGTCTTCCCCAATCATCCTTTATGTGGCTTGTTCTGTATTTGGGGGGGCAGGGAGAGAAACCAAGGAAGAGAAGTTCCTGAATTAAAAATAATTTAAAATGGTGAAGGAATGTGAGTTCCAAGGCAGTTCAATGAATTTTAAGAATGTCTACATTTTCATTCCAGGAATCATTTTCTATATGTACCATGCTTGTATGTATCCTTATCACTATTTCTTGGTGGGTGTGTTCAAGATCTGCTTTATTGTCTATAGATGTTGAAGGAGAACAAACCGTACACTTCTTTTGATCCTTATATTTGTAATTTAATTAAAAGTAATGCTAATAGACCCAGGCTGAAATCACTGAGGAAGATTGTGGTATTTACCTGATTGTTGGATTTATCTGAGAAAATGCAAAATATGTGTAGGTCAATATGAATTTGGAACACAATCTTTGTCTGTCTAGTTTTTTCCCCACAAAGCTAATTTAATAAATCAGGACACAGATATTTCTGTTGTTATTGGTGTTTTTTTTTTTAAATAACTGTGATGGATGCTGCCTGTGGAGGAAAAGATAGTATGTAGGACTACAGTAAAATGGTAGTTTCTCAGGAAGGAGAGAGCATATTGCAAGGAGGGTGGTGACTCAAGAGATGTACAGCCAAGAGCTGGATCAGAGACAGAGAAAGAGAGTTTTAAGTAATTTGTATTTTTTTTCAATCATATTGTATAATATGCAGCCAATTTTGGTCACCATATCTCAAAAAAGATGTTGAGAGTTTGGAAAAAAAATCATAAAGCCCTAAATGGCATGGGCCTGGATTATCTGAGGGAGCACCTGCTGCCAGCGTCAATTTCCCATCATCCTGTGCGCTCCCACAGGGAGGGCCTCCTCAGGGTACCGCCAGTCAAGGATTGCCAAGGGGCGATCTCCAGGGGGAGGGCGTTCTCTATGGGCATGCCTGCCCTATGGAATCAACTGCCAACGGAACTCCAGACTGCCTCTGACCTTTGTTCATTTCGCCAGGACCTAAAAACCTGGCTCTTGAGCTATCTGGTCTGGACTGAGGGGTTTTAATGTTTTTAAATTGTGATTTTAATTTTTTGGGGTTAGACTTAATTTTATTTTAATTTAATTTTATATTGTATTGTTTTTAAATTTTGCCTTGTAAACTGCCCTGAGTCCTTTGGGAATAGGGTGGTATATAAACCAAATAATAAATAAATAAATAAATAAATAAATAAATAAATAAATAAATAAATAAATAAATAAATAAATAAATAAATAAAATAAAATAAAAAAAGGCCTGGAGACTAAAACATGAAGAACAGCTGCAGGACTTGGGTTTGGCTAGTCTAAAGAAAAGAAGAAATAGGGGAGACATGATAGTATTCCAATATTTGAGGAGCTGCCACAAAGAAGAGGGGTGTCACGTTATTAACCAAAGCATCAGAGGGCAGGACAAGAAACAATGGTTGGAAACTGATCAAAGAGAGAAGCAATCTGAATTAACGAGAAACTTCCTGACAGTGAGGATAATTAACCAGTAGAACAGCCTGCCTCCAGAAATTGTGGGCACTCCATCACTGGAGATTTTTAAGAAGAGGCTAGAGAGTCACTTGTCTGTGATAGCATAGGTTCTCCTGCTTGGCCAGGGGGCTGGACTAGAAGACCTCCAAGGTCCCTTCCAGCTCTATTCTATTCTATTCTATTCTATTCTATTCTATTCTATTCTATTCTGTTCTGTTCTGTTCTGTTCTGTTCTGTTCTGTTCTGTTCTCAGATTACAAAAACAAATATAAACCCAACTATCTAAGCAGGTATTCTATATGCTGTAGACAATTCATTAAATGCAAAGTCAATGCAATATATGTGACATTGAATTATTGTGATGTAGTTTTCTTGTACTTTAAAAGGAGGAGAAATGGAAAATGAGTTTTATATTTTATAAGTGCTAAGACTCAGTTAATAACAATCCTCCACAGTATGCCTCAATGGATAAGTCCCACTCCAGGTTAGAGTAGATTGGGATATTATTGGTATTAAAATTTAACTGGTGTAGTCCTAAAATGTGATTCCCCTTCCAATGGCCATTTAACTTTTTTTTTTAAGTTTGTATTGGAGGGGACAGTTAAATTACAATAATGAAATTAATCTTGGATAATCCAATTTCATATTCATACATTAATGTTAACTAATTGCTTTGATGAATTAGTAATCCTGCACAGTAATTACTATAATGTATTAAGAAAACCTTCTTTTGTGGGAAGAGTTAGGAATCTATCATCCAAGGTCACAGATCAGTCTTAGTCCTGGAAATGTTGTTTTGTCTAATAATATGACTAGCAATGATAGCATTTATTTGTTTTGGCAGTTCCTGTTTTCAGGGGAATGAGGTAAATTATTTAATAAGTTGTGGTCTTCAATATCTGAAGGTAGACATCACAGTATCAGATTCATTATTGGGGTCACATTCAGCTTTTATGTCATTCCAGGCTTTTCTCATATTTATCAGGTTGGGCATATGAAGTATCTTGTGCTGTGTCCTTGAACACTGGCAAATAATGAAATCCAAGGACATAATTAGGAATGTACAATTGCTTTTATTTGCCTTTGTTGATTGTGAAGCATGGCATGAAAGGTTCATATCAAATCAAGATAGGCAATTGAAAAATGTGTAAGATAGTATAATTAGAGTTGTGTGTGAGTCATAAAGAAGGTTAATTCTTTCTTGGGTTTTTAAAGGGATTTTGGAAGCATGACTGAGTTAAAGATATCTCCTCCTAAATAATAAACCTGTTGCCATGTGGAGGAAGACAAAAACCCACCATTGTTATAAAATCTGTTCCTCAGTTATCTATCATTAAAGAAAGGATGGGTGCCTTTTGTAACCATTACAAACTTCACAGTATGGAATCCAGAGAACCAAATATGGCTTCCCAATAAAGTTGTATCATAACCTTTGGAATTTTTTTATATATTTTCTTGGAAATTGAATTCTCTATCAATGAAGAAAAAAGGGAACAGTTTTATTTGCAATAATGTTACAAAGCTTGCTTACTTTTCATGCCTTAAAATTAGTCTTGACTCTCGGAGACAATATGGACTGGTTTCTCTGGTTTTCTTGGCAACATTTTCAAAAATGGTTTACCACTGCCTTCTTGCTAGGGCCAAGGATGACTGACCCACAGTCACTCCATTAGTTTGAAAGGTTTTCATACTTCATTATACAAAACTGGATTTCATGTTACAAGTAATTGGTTAATTTTCAGCTTGAAGATTTGCATATAGAACTCCTTCCATGTTTATTTTTCTCTTAAAACAGCCACCTTATAAGGTGGGTTGGTCTGAGACTGATTCAACGTCATAGAATGTCATAGAATAACAGAATTGGAAAGGACCTTGGAAGCCTTCTAGTCCAGGCATGTCAAACTCGTGATGTCACATGACATCGCGCAATGTATTGCGACTTTTTCCCCATTGCCAGCAATGGGGTGGGTATAGTTTTGGCATGATGCATCTGGCCCATGGGCCAGCAATTTGACATGCCTGTTCTAGTCCAACCCCCTGCTCAGGCAGGAAACTAATAAGTTACCATGGTTGAAGGGAACTTGGCTCTTCCTGGGCTTTGCCAATCAAGCTAACCATTATGCTATACTGACTGTAAATTATTAACTATTTTATAGTTAATATATATAACATATATCTGTGTTTTCTACATTTTTTCCATAGAGTTGATCTGGTATGCTACAGCCAACATACCCAATTAAGTTGGTATTCTAAGCCAGGGATGTCAAACTGCTGGTCCGTGGGCCGGATGCATCATAGTGAAACTGTGCCCATTCCATTGCCAGCAATGGTAAAAAAGTTGTGATATATCACAACACGTTATGTGACGTGGCAAGTTTGACACCCCTGTTCTAAGCATTTCACAGATCTTAAGTAGTTCATTCCTATATGTTGTGTAGATGATAGAAAATGAATGGGTTACTTCCCTTTCTTTTCTTAAAAGGGAAAAGATATTTATTTCCCTATTACCTCTCCCCATCTTTCTGCCATTTATAAAGCAGCAGGCAGTGAATTATTTCCTTTTAAATAGCAGGAGATAATATGATTGGTTAGGATAGTTTGCATCTAAATCAATCTGTCTCCATTTCATCTATACTGTTACACTGGACTCATCTTCCCATTTATGAATTCCCCCTCTACAAGAGAACTTTCTCTCTGATCTCCTGTTCACTTGGTGGCACTACTGAATAAAATAACTCCAGCCAACAGATCACATTATCAAAGTTAAAATAACATGAATCCAAGTGCCAACACTATAAAATTTATGCAACTTTTTTAAAAAAATGTGTAAAGGCCTGTAAGAGCTAAACAGATTTCTTCTCTGACCAAATTCCAGATATGGAGCTGCCACTGAGAATGTCTTGTTTCACATTCCCATCAATATAACTGAACTCATAAGCAGGAAGATGAGTCCAATGTGACAGTATAGCTGAAATGCAGGCAGGTTGATTTAGATTAAAACTATCCTTTAAGAAAAAATATAGCCTTTGTTGTTGTAGTTGTTGTTATTACTATCATTATTATTAAGAACTTTGTAAATCAATACCAGCAATCAGAATTTTTTAGATTTCACTAACAACTCTTAACACTAGCACAATCAATCATTCAACTGATATAAAAAAGAAGAATAAATAAAGTGCCTATTTGGAAAACCAGTGTAGTGTAGTACTTAAGATGTTGCACAAAGACTAAAGAGACCGGGTTTAACTCCCTTCTCAGGCACAGAAGTTTCTTGGTGGACTTTTCATCAGTCTCTCTCCCTCTCATTTGAATGTCCTTCATGATGTTGAGAGGAAAAATAAAAGGGAGACTACTATGTGTACCACCTTGTGTTCTGAATGAAAAGCAGGATATGACTTTAATAAACAAATTATAGCAGGAGAAACATTTTGTATCACTAGAAATGTCCTTTTTAGCGTGGCCATAGATCTACCCGTGCTCTCAAAACACACCATATCTGTCTGAATTTTTTGTACTGCCCTATTCATGTCCTGACCATTCAAACCAATTTGAGTCACTAACACCATAAATGGTTAATTACATTCCAGAAAGAATGAAGCAGACTTAACTGCAATTTTTGACATCCCATACTCAACCTCCTGTAGCTTCTGTTTCCCTCCACTGATGTCTGTTCTGAATAGGAAGCTAGATATGGACAAATAAGCAGAATCAAAGTCATAGAACCAAGTTCAGCATGGATCTCTATGAAGTCTAACATTCTAGACTTTAGTATGTCAGACCTTTTCCATGGGTGATCAAAAATGTTGAAGTTTCCTTCTTGGTTAGTAAATTAATTTATTGTGCATTTTCTTAGCAATAGATTTACTTAGCTATATAGTGTCCATTCAATTTGTTTTTATAGCATTCCTACCAAAGAGACTAACAACTATTAACTTGCTTGGTTTTGTTGATCATAGCAAGCAGAGACCAGAAGTGCCCAAGGCCTTAGACTACTGGAGATTTAAAAAAGAACAATGGGGGAAATATTTATTTATTTGTTTGTCTGTTTGTTTGTTTATCAGATTTGCTGCTCATCTTGCTTTGGTGACTTGCTAATTACTACATTACTGCATTATTTCTGTAAAGCAGTGACATGTACCATCATTTCTGGCAAACAGGATGCAGTGCTGGATAGACTGCTTTGCCATTTTTGTAGTTCTTGCCTGACAACCTGACAACGGTTGTGTAGTATGTATTTTAATTGTAATGCAAAATCCACATTTTGCATTACAATTAAAATATATGCTATACGACCATTGTTCTCAGTCTGTATCTCAGTCTGTATATGCCTATTGTGTTTACTGTATGCCTAGATAGATACAGAGAAAACATACCAGAATCTATCAATCTTCCTATTCACCAGTGCTATTGTCTATTCATCCATCATCTGCCTCTATTCATCTATTCATCCATTGACTCAGAGAGAAGTGGGGTGAATAGAGAAACATCATTTCAACCTATATTCACAGAAAATGGAAATGCATTTGTATGGCATATAATATAAACTGTGAATTTGTGTTAGTTGGTTTTATCCTAGTAGAACTAAAGGATAAAAGGATACTAGGAAAACTGTTGGAATCACCTAAGCTTTCATTCTAGAAATCTCACTTAAATTATGACATCATGTTCCAGTTTTATTTTAAGATAGATTAAGAGCCCTAACAGCCCCAAGGATGTCTATCACTAAAGACTCCTCCTACAGCATTCTTCCCGTTTCATCTCCAAAATGAGGCAATCAGAGGCTTTGAGTTAGTAATTGTTGTTGCTGTCAAGTGACAACTAAGACTTTGAGGCTTTGCCTGGAATACCATCCTCCTGATCTGGATTTTCCCTCTCCTCAAAAATAGGGAGTACTGTTTGCTTAGCAATTATTAGGAAGAAAATGTGGGATGATAAAGATATCAGGGGGCCGCCAGTTAAAGATTGCCGGCAGGTAACACCCAGGGGGAGGGCCTTCTCTGTGGATGCACCTGCCCTCTGGAACCAGCTGCCTGCGGAGCTTAGGACCGCCCCCGACCTTTGTTCATTTCGCTGGGACCTGAAGACCTGGCTCTTCGAGCTTTCTGTCCCAGGCTGAGAGTTTTTAATTGGGGTTTTATATTTTTTCAGGGATTAAAGTTAATTCTTTTAATTGTTTTTAATTTTTGTATCAATGTTTTAAGTACCCTGTAAACCGCCCTGAGTCCTTTGGGAAAGGGCGGTATATAAATTCAATAAAATAAATAAAAATAAATAAATACAAAGCTGTGGGTATAGAAGGAGGAGGGAAAGAGGGAGTAGCTATTCCTACCTTGAGTAGCAGCAGTGCTAAAGGAATATAGAAAGGAGAACTAAAGAAGGTGAGAAAAATGTCTTTCAGTGGTAGGCATATTATGGCTGTCATGAAGATAGAGTACCAAACGGGGACAAGAGCTTTTGGAGACTGATCACTGAGAATGGGAAAAATAGCAAAATTGTCTGTTAAATTGAAACTAACTCAAGTGAGTCTAATTAGGGCTAACTAGGGGCTAATAAGTAATTTACCAATTGAAATGATGATCTTGGGACACCCCAAAGGTGCTTTTTCAAAAGGCAACTGGACTTTCCTTGTTTTTCCTTGAAGAACTGAAAAAGCTTCTTGGATGGGACAACCATGACTTAGAATATGATTAAGAATTTCCATAGACTTCCACAGGGACAATATTCCTGTGGCCAAACCAACCAAACAAACAAAAAAGCAGTTACTAGGAGACCTCTTTTTACTAGTGAACAAAGCAGAAATGACCAGAGAGGCAGAATACCATGGTCAGATGAAAGGAAACAGACCTGCAGCAGGCCATCTTGAGCCCAGTAGGACATTCATCCTCTGAAGCTTCTTCACTCTAGTCAGAAAATTTGCATAAGGGGTCTTTTTTTTCCATTTCCTACTGTAAAATAGCACTTTTCTGTTGGATAATTTTGATATGGCTTTAGTCTATCTCACCAGCAGGCTGATCTTGATATGGAGACTCTGTTATGACTATCTGGTTCCTTCAACCCATGATAAACAATTGTTTCACATACAGGGCAAGGAGACTGTGATGGGAGAACCCCAAGTTAGCTTTTCTTATCATCATTTCCCTTAATAGGTAACTGTACTATATGCAATAAAATAAATAAACAAATAACACTTTTCTTGTAGCTTTTTGCCACTGAGGCAAAAAATATATAAACAGTGGCTTGTTATAAGTCTTGCACAGGAAAACGCAACACATAAAACAGTCTTAAGTGGCATTTTACTGGCAGAATGTGTATGTGTATGCAATCTAATAAATCTATATTCTAATAATACGGCAGCATATTAATTCTTACCAGGCCTGAAGCAAAACATTTCTTGTGAGTAAGCTAACATTTCAGCAAACTGAATAAGATTAATTGAAATAGACAATAGGAATCGGAGCTCTAAGGCGGGAATGTAATAATGAGACAGGATCACACTGAAATCTTCCAACACCTTGATTTATGTACGCTTTCTCCAAATATCCTGTGGGAAGCAATTTAGCCCTTTAGCTGTAAACAATGGAGTGAAGGCTAACTCAATTAAAATTAAAGGGTAAGTGCTGAATGCATAAAACGCTACAGGCCATCTAACACAATTGATATTGACACGGCTGGTAGACCTGGGCAGAATTTCCCTCTTACATGCTTAGAGCATTTGAAGCATGATATGGAGGCACAAGATATAAAACAACGGCCATAAATGTGGCCTGGAGAAATATTCCTTACTCAAAAAGTTCTCTCTCTATGGTGAGAGAGCCAGCTTTATCAGTAAGAGTCTAAGATGAAAAGTAGAATCTCTGTCCAAGAAGAAAGTTGATGAAAAACTGAAATATATTAAGCCCCATATTGGGCTGCTTGATATAAAGCTGAAGCTTTAAGAATTTCTGTATTTATGTAGTTTAAATAATCAGTGATTCATGCTAGGCAACAGGAAAGAATTGCTTCATTACCAACATGTTTTGACTCATGGATTCTCTAAAACTGGATGATAACTGGTTCTGCTATGCCTTATAAGTACAGATGTAGGCAGATGTATAAATGTATAAATAGTATAAAGAGTGCTTTAAAAAAAAAAAAAAAAGCTGCCGGAACTCTCATCTTGGAGGGTGCAGGAGGCAGAGGGGGGGAGACGCTGCTGCGGTCACAGGTGCGAGAGGTGTTGTCAGCAGGCTCCCCCTCCAGTGCCGAAGCTGGCACAGCTGGTGCTGTGGGACCATCAGGCCCCGCATTATATGACGGGGCTGCGTGGGGTGGGCAGCGGAGGCAGCGTGGGCCAGGCGATGCAGGGTGACCACTTAGGCATGCAGGGCGAGACGATGGTGGGTGCAGGTCCAGCACCAGGTAGGCCACCAGTCTGGCTGACACGGGTGAGCACAAGGAAGGAGTGTACATGGACTCCGCAGAATCCACCTCCCACTCCTTTTCCTCTCTTACTTAGCTAGTTGAGATGGTGTAGTTGGGCAGCAGGGAGGGATGCAAAGTTCCTGCCTACTCGCCTTCACTGCAGACAACTAGCCGGTGCAACGTTTACCAGCCAGGTCTTTTGGCATGCTCAGCAGCAATTCCTATTGGCTTTTGAAAGCCAATAGGCTTTCAAAAGCCAATAGATGGAGTAGCATAGCCTGTGCAATAGCTTTTTTTTGTGTGCAAAAAAAGGTGCTGGAACGCCATTTTGAGCGTTCTATGAGAAAAAAAGCCCTGCTTTTATGTTTTAATCTTATGATTTTAAAAATATTTTTTTTTTCTATTGTAAATCGCTCCAAACCTCGCGGTGTGGATTGCATACAAATATTATATAATTGGTAAATAAAAGTAGAACATATGTTAAGTATACATCAAATGATAATATGGTTCCCTACAAAGTCAATTCTTGCTCAGTGACAGACCAAGGAGTTAACTCGGAAAGGCAAGAGGAAAACTTGCCTTGCAACTTGTAGAAGGGAAAGGCCCACACTGATAAATTAAAAATCTTTGTGGTCTGCAAAGGAATGCTGGTGGGCTAATCAATGATTTGGTAACTAGAGGAGCATCTACAGTGTTGGAGCTGGTGGTCATGGTAAGCCATGGAGGCACTAGGCAAAAGACAGAAGCAGATGAAAAATGTGAGGTTCTTTCCTGTTGGCTTTTTTGAATTAGCTGTTTTAGATTCTAAAAGTTTAGTTCCTAAAGAAGTAATCCTGTAAATAATGTCAATGTCCTCCTCTAGTGCAGGCTCTTTTATGACTCAAGGACTTCAACTCCCAGAATTCCTGAGCCAGCATAGGTCAGCTTGGAAACCTCTCTCTTTCCCCTCAGCATGGCTGGCTCAGGATTTCTGGGAGTTGAAGTTCACGAGTCATAAAAAAGAGCCAAGATTGCTAGTCCTGCAACAGGTTTAGGAAAGCCAATAAGGGAGCTGTTTTGTTTTTGTTTTGTTTCTTTGCAAAAAAAAAAAAAAAAAGGTGTCAGAATGCCGTTTTGAGCGTTCTATGAGAAACAAAAGCCCTGAGTATAAATATATAAGGGACGCGGTGGCTCAGTGGGTTAGGATGCTGAGTTTGTCGATCAGAAGGTTGGCAGTTTGGCGGGTCGAATCCCAAGTGCCGGGTAACAGAGTGAGCGCCTGTTACTCGTCCCAGCTTCTGCCAACCTAGCAGTTCGAAAGCATGTAAAAATGCAAGTAGAAAAATAGGGACCACTATGGTGGGAAGGTAACAGCGTTCCATGTGCCTTTGGTGTCTAGTCATGCTGGCCACATGACCATGGAGACATCCTCAGACAAGCGCTGGCTCTTCGGCTTTGAAACGGAGATGAGCACCGGCCCCTAGAGTCGGAAACGATTAGCACGCATCTTTACCTTTACCTTTATAAATATATAAATCCTGGTGACAGCAATTCTTCTGATGATCTGTTGCCAACATTTCCTCCTCCTCCTCCTCTTCCTCCTCCTCCTCCTCCTCCTTCTCCTTCCTCCTCCCTTCTTCCTTCTTCCTTCTTCCTTCCTCCTTCCTCCTTCCTCTTCACTAGCAGCCACTGCTCTCCTCTAGAGTTCCTAATGCTTTTGGGGGCCAGTAAGTCTATTGGCTGATCTTTTTTTCCAAATGAAAGTCAACCTTTCCCCCCCCATCTGGTCTTGTGGAGCACCAGGCTTTAAATTATTGAATCTTTTTGTTTGTTTCATATTGAGTCTTTATTATTACCTTCTGTATGTCTTGTGACTCTAAAAGCAGCATGGCAACTTGTAATGTGCTAGCTGAGCAGTAGACATTTAAGTGTTTGTAGCTAAGAGATTGATAGGCTTGTGGCAGATTAATGGCAAGATCCAGAGGGGTATTCAGTTTAAGTTAATATGCTTAAATTCTAATTATTATGGAAAAACATAAGCAATCTTTTCTACTGCATAAACAAAAAATACCAGGATAGGAAGTAGATTTGCTTTACTGAAACCCTGGAACATATATCCACAGGCCAAGATAATAACAAAACAAAATCAATGGTATGCTTAATCAATAATAACAATAGGTCAGGTTATTATTGTGCTCTCCACTAAGATCTAAATATTATATTTAGAAAGTTAAGGACTGCCATGGTTTTCTTATACCAAAGGAAAAACAAAAGTAGCAAAATCTGATCCCAGAGCATGCCTATAAAATATTGATAGCTGTGGAGCAACCACAGATTGTGTGTCCATTTTTGGAATAGGTTCTACTGGTAGTAACTCAGGAATTGAACTGAGTATCCAATCACATCATAACTCTAAACATGGCAGAAGGTGGTGGTGATGGTAAAGGGTTGATATAATATTATAAGGAAAAGGAAGCTGCTGCTTGTCTCATCAATATTCTCTCAGAATCATCTTCCTAGTATCCTTTAAAATAGCCCCTTCATTCTTATGTGTGTGTATAGTTTGAGTTTTTTATATTATTATTCTTATTTGAATGCATCATACTCATTAGACTTTAGACCACTTAAACATTGAAATCATCAACATATAGTACTTGTAGTAAAGTAGATAATAAAGATTACTAATAATGGAGAATATTGTAGCTCAGGGTTGAAAAGAGGGGCCTTTGGTGTCCTCTGAGTTAGTTGTTTTCTTGCAGAGGTTTCATTACTCAACTTAGGTAACATTATAAGTGTTCACTGATTGTTATCTAGTTTGGGTAATGAAATGTCTGCAAAAAAACAACCAAGCTCAGAGAGCACCAAGGTCCCCTTAATAAAGTATACCAGGAGAGAAAGATAGTTGGAGAAAAGTTGGAATGAGATTGAGTTTTGTTCTGCAGAATTTTTAAAGCCAAGGTTTTTACCTATGCATTTATAGTGCAAAGCATGATTTCTTACCACCTTTCTACTTTGAATAAATCTGTTTTACTTTATAACTACACAAAACTACGCTTCTTGAACCTAAACATAAAATAGCAAGCCATGCTGCCATGAAGAGACGCTGACATAAATTTCTCCTGCAGGATGTTTTTGTTTTTGGAGTCCATTGTTTATCATTTTAGGAATCTCCACTGTGGAACATATTATCTACTAGTCTTTGTGTAAGGTACTTTTTAATAGCTATTACTCAACCATCATTATATGGCAAAGATATTCCTTTCATTTTGTAGGAGAATTACATTTCTTTTGCTCCATTGCACAACTGTTGTAGGTGTTCAACCACACTAAGAAAGCATGTCCATCACCGGCTGTCATCAATTTTCCCTTGCCTTTTTACTCAAACTTTCCAGTAGCATAGTTGATTCTGTGAAAAGAGTGGAAGGGAATGATAGTGAAGGGACAAAAGGATTCAGTAAGAGTCAGCAGCAACCTCACCCCACATTACAACAAAGCTAACCCCTGCTACATAGATCACACAGCAAGTTGCTGGATATTGTCTTGCATTTCTAGATCAGAAAACCCAGGGCTTTTTTTGTCATAGAACCCTCAGAACGGAGTTCCGGCACGTTTTTTGAATGGAACCTTATAGGGTAGGCAAGGTGGGTTGTATGACGTGTGTGAGTTCCGGCACCGTTTTCTTTTACAAAAAAAGCACTGAGAAAACCAATTTTATGGGAGTAGTCTGTAAAATTAACTCTGGACTTATGCTGTTTAACAATAACATATCTTTCCTAGGAAAGCTAATGATGTGGAAAAGTTACCTTGTTTTAATAAGATTAACGTACTGTAAATGCCTGATTGTTCTCAGCTATTTTAAAGAAGGAGAAAATGTTTCCCATAAGTTTGCAGAATGATGTATGAAACAAATCCCATCACATTTATAGAGGGCATACTCATTGGTATGGGATAGATGTATCTCTATTTCACACAGCATCAAATTGCAGTGCATTATTCACAATCTGTGAAATACCACATTGCTGTTTCAGAGGACTGTTATAGTTGCCTTGCTTTGCAGCCAATAGAATAAAGGAGCCTAAACAGATCTGGGGAAAATCTGTTTCCTTGTCATCTATGGAGATTCTCAGTCATCCAGGTATGGTTGTCCCAAAGGTGTTTTTTTCTGTTTCCTTGGCATTAATAATTTAAAGACATTTGTGGCATGTGCAGTATGGGCCCACTTGGGATCACAGGAGCTTTATCTGTAACCAGAACCAATGATGCAAAAATCTATCAAGGCCAATAGCAGCGTTATCCTTTAAACATCTGCTTTTAAAAATAATTGTACATAAGGCTTTATAGAGATTAATACAGATTGCATGTTTGTCTCTCATTCATCAATTCCTATCTGCTTACACAATAGTAAATGTATACATTCATTTAAAATATATAAATTTTGTTTTATTCATCTTATTCTTATTGCTTAAAAATTAAGATTATTTCTCATATATTAAAACGGTTTGAGGAAGGAAGGAATCTGCTAACTTTCCCTTCTTTCATTTCTGTTGTTGCTTCTAATTTTATGTCAGCTTTGTCCTGCTTTTCCCAATGATTTATTTTTTTTCCTTGAACGGGAAAGGAAGAAATAAATATGCACATATGGGCAGATACATAGCATCTTAAACAAAATGTGCATTTCATTGATATAGCATTGGAGCTACAAATCTGCACTTGTGTGATCCTAGGAGAAGATGCTGCAGAGTTGCCAGTAGGTGCTATTCAAAAACATTGGTTATGAGTTCATTATGTTACTCTTTCTTTCTGTGGCCAAAACCAAGTACGTCCAACCAATAATCACTTTGTTTGGCCACCTTATCCTGCCTGCTTTTTCAGGAGGCAACTGGACTTTCTTGTTTGTCTTTGAAGATGTTTCACTTCTCCTCCAAGAAGTTTGTTCAGCTCTGACTGCATGGTGGTAAATGGAAGGACAGTTGGTCATTTGCATTCTTTTTTATTTTATTTTTATTAATTTTCCAATTTTACATTTGAGTATTTAAAAAGCAATAACAAAATCTTTAGTGCAAATCTCAGGTTATAGCGTCAGATATTTCTTTTCTTTTTTCCTTAACATTTACTGTCTTGTATTCAAGCTAGTACATTTCTAATTATATCAACTCAATACAAACATCATTATTACATTTATCAATAATATTTAGCTTATACATATCTTAATTACATTCAATCTTCATAAACAATCCATATCCTGTTATAAATTTTTACATAATTTTTAATTTCTCATCAATATTCCAATTTAACCTTTAATATCCATAATTTTCAGACTTTGGGTAACCAAGATTTCCTTTATCTCACTTCATAATAAACTATAATACCCAAAATAAACATTTTACCTATTCAAATGTAATCTTGTTCTATTTCCTAAAAGGTATCTATTTCCCACCATATTAAATCATCTACTTAACAATACAATATGCCCTTTGATAAATCAAAATCATTATATATATTGCCTGAGTTAATCAATAAATCAAACATATTCATGATGATTAATTTTATTTTCCCTTTTAAATCTAATTTTTCAATATTAAACAAATTGAATCCTTATTTTCAACTGATTTCCAACTATTTTAAATTTAATAACGAAAATTCCTCTTATTTCCACATCTCCCTTTAACCCTCTAATTGACAATATAAGATCCCTCTAGTAAATCAAAATCCCATTTTTAACCTTATTCTAGCTTGCTTTCTTTGCCAACTAGGCTTCCATATCAGCGCTTTTAGATCATCAAATAAATCTCCTTCCATTCTTATGTATGTTATTTGAATTAAAGGAGAGTATTTATTTATTTTATTTATTTATTTTATTAGACTTATATACCCCCTTTGATTGCCAGTTTTCTGAAAGGACTAGCCCATTTGTATTCATTAAATTGTCACCCTGTTTTCCAGTCCCACATGTTTGCTCTGATATATTTGTCTTCAATTCAATCTGTTCTTCCTTCTCAAATTTCTGATTTGTATAGAAAGTCATTTCCATTTTCAGTTTTGTCACTTCCTTATCTGGATTTTCCATCAACTGTACTTGTTGATCAACTGAGTCCTGTGTCATAATATTTGATTGTTCCACTTCTTCTGTTATCTTCTGCATTGTTAGTTCTTTGGTTGTAGTCAAAATCTGGCTTTGTGCATTTAAGCTAGCATCTTGATCTTTTATTTTAGGTCACATTTTATCACAAGCTGAAAGAATAGTTTCATATACTGCTTTCAACATGGAAAGAATCTTTTCCTGGTCTTCATCCATCTCTTTCATGTATTGATAAATAGTCTTTCTAGTAAAAGTTGTTTGTGAAGCAAAAGTCAGTAAAGATTTACATTCACAATTCAAGTAGGCTAATATTACTGCCCAGCTGTTCTCTTACAGTTGAGTCTCTCACAGATAGTGCCTAGGTCAGGAAATGTCTTATCTAAGGTCTGGGCTTTGAGCCACGTCTTTTTTTAGGAAATAACAAATTGCCATACCAAGCTTCACCACAAGATGTCACCAGTACCATTTAAGGTTTTTTAAATCCCAAATTTTTCTAAGTTCTTTTCCCAATTTTATTTCTTTTTTTTTTTCTAGATTAAAATCAAGAGTCTCCAATAAAAATAGGAAAAAAGTTGGTCCCCAAGTTTCAGGAACATATAAATTCAATTAAATTAAAATTGTTCTTTTTGATGCTTTAGTTCCCTGGGTAGTCAGATGCCACTATTCTTAGAGGGTGGGATAGAAATTCCCTTCCCTCTCTCCTCACAGGGGGAAGATACTTCAAAAAGCTTTACAGGAAGACTTCCAGGTGGCAAGGCTCCGTCGACGGCAGCCATTTTGGCTGCCAGCCCCGCTGTCTCTGTAGAGCCTCCAAAAACAGCGACGATCAGCTGTTTGGCGGCTTGGAAACCCGCTCCTCGGGAGAAGAGGAGGAGGTGAGCATCCAGGTAGGGGTAGAGCTCTCTCAGACCGCCAGAGTTGAAACTCTGGTGGTTGAAGTGTTGAGCCCCCCCGAAGCCTGAGTTTGCTCCGGACTCCGGGACGCCTCTGCTCCATGGCTTTGGAGCAGAGCAGGATGCTGCAACCATCCCTGCCAGTGAGAGTGAACCTTGGATTAATTAGATGCAGGCAGAGCAGTGCAAGAGAATTCTGTCAGAGCAAGTATTTCAACTTTAACTCAGTAAACTTTCTTGAGACTTTTAAAAGTGAAAGTGTGCAATAGATTTAAGTGGGTGAAAATGGCTGCCAAATCAATTAAAGTTACTAGAAGTGCGGGGGTTTCGCCAATTCAGCAATCTTCATTACAGGCTTTAATGCCCCCACCTTCGGCGCCCGCACCCACATCAGCTTTAACAATAAAAGATTTGCAGGATGTTTTGCAAAAGGCTTTGAAAAAGCAGTCCCAGCAATTAACCCAGCAATTAGCTGAGCTCATTGAGGAGAAGAATACAGAAGTGAGGGCAGACATCTTATTAGCATTTCAAGGAATGGCTGTTTGTATTGAATGTCTCAACGAGAGAGTGGAAGAAATTAGTCAAAATAATATGAAATTAGAAGCCAAAATGACGGATGCTGAAATGGTGATGGAAAAGATGGACGACGATTTATTATTGGTTCAGCATAGAGAGATGGAGTTTGCTGTGAGAATTAGAGGGTTGAAGGAAGATTCTAAGGAAAATTTGAAAAAAGTAGTTTCAGAAGCCTTTGAACAGGTTTTGGGGCGCTCAGCAGAAGAGATTATGGTGGATATAGACAAAATATTTCGTGTTAATTCCTGGATTGCAAGACAAAGGAAGTTACCTAGAGATGTGGTGGTGTACTTTACAAAGAGAGCAATCATAAATGAGATTATTCAAGCCTTTTATAATAATAAATTTATAGTTGCAGAGGAAGAAGTTTTAATTTTAAAAGAGATCCCTCCAAGAATTTTGAGAAGGAAAGAATTTGCTTTCTTGGCAGAAGAATTAAGAAGACGGGTCATCCAGTTCAGATGGGAGATCCCAGTAGGTATGATGGTGATGTATGCAGGCACGAGATATCGTCTTCTCACAGTTTTACAGGCACGTGATTTCTATGCCAATATTTTAAAAGCAGTCCCCATACCACTTCTGGAAGCCAAAAGGAAGAATGGTGAAGAACAGTGTCAATCACAAACTGAGAGTTTGCAAGGTGCTGAAGGAGCTACACAGTTGAAAGATGGAGAATTCCAGAAAGTTACTGGAGTGGATCAGATTTCAGTACCAACGGAGGAGGTCAGAGACCAAAGAATGACATGCGCTGCAGCTAGATGAATGAGACAGGAGCAAGATCAGCAGAAAGCTACGATTGAATCACAAAAACCTACTTATAGTGAAGCAGTGGGAGGAGTGAGGCCAAAGAGAGTGCAGGTGATTTTGGAAGAGGTGCTCCAAAAGCTTCAGGTTGCAAAAGATGGCAACAAAGCTTCTAACCTGGAATGTTAATGGTTTGAATTCACCACATAAGAGAAAGAAAGTATTTCATTATCTAAAGCAATTTAAAAATGATATTATTTGTTTGCAGGAGACACATATTCGAGCGGCTGATCAAAAGTACTTGGTAAACTCTAGGTTGGGCACACAGTTTATTGCTTCTGCACCTGACAAGAAAAATGGAGTGGTTATTTATGTTAAGAATATTTTTACAGCAAGTTTAATTGAAGCAGATAAAAAAGGAAGATATGTTATAATTGAATTATTAATAGAAGGCAAGAAAATGCTTTTGGTTGGATTATATGCACCAAATCAACAGCAAGGAGACTTTTACAATTTGTTACACACCAAGATTATTCAATGGAATTATAAATCTTGTATTTTTATGGGAGATTGGAATGGCGTTTTGGACGTACAAATGTATAAGGGAGGTTATTTTAAAAACATGCCAAGTCATGCTAAACTTCCTAAATCTTTTTTTGAGATGAAGGATGACTTGGAATTGAGAGATGTATGGAGAGAAAGGAACTTACAAGAAAAAGACCTTTTTCTCCGACAGGCATCAATCTTTTTCCAGGATTGACTTTATATTAATAACTAATGATTTTTTTTTTCTAGGATTAAGAAGATTAAGATTTGTCCAAGAACTATATCTGACCATAGTCCAGTGTGGTTGGAGATAGAAAAAGATAATGGAGGTAGACGGTCTTGGTATTTAAATGAAAATTTGTTTAGATATCAGGAAAATGTGGAAGAGTGTAAAAAACAGATGAAGGAATTTTTTAAAATTAATATGTATAAAGGTACTTCTATTGAGATGGTCTGGGATGCAAGTAAAGCCTATATGAGAGGTGTGTTAATATATTTGAACAATCAACATAGACGTAAATTGGAATTTAAGAGGAAAGAATTAGAGGATGAAATTAAGGAAAAAGAAAAGGCTTTAATTCTGAATCCATCTGATGGGAAGATTAAAGAGGTAATTACTTTATTAAGGGGCCAGTTTGATATGTTGATGGCAGATCAAGTGGCAACTAATTTACGGTATGCTAGACATAATACTTTTTGTAATGCTAACAAACCGGGTAGGTGGTTAGCTTATTTGTTAAGAAAGAAGCAGAGGGCTTGTAATATAGATAGAATAGAATATAAGGGTAAAGTAGTGTATCAGCAGGATCTTATTAAAAAGACTTTTGTTGATTTTTATTCTAAGTTGTATGTTAGAAATAAGATTAGAGATGTAGATATAGATGAATATTTGATAAATGCTAACATTCCTGTTCTTACGCAAGAACAAAAAGAGGGAATGAATCAATTGATAACGGATGAAGAAATTTTTCTAGCAATTAAACAATTAAAAGTGGGTAAAGCACTGGGAACAGACGGTTTGACTGCCGTTTATTATAAAAACTTACCTTCAGAAATGGTGGAACCTTTAAGAGAGTTGTTTAAGACAATTCAATTGGGAAGAGGAGTGCCCCCATCGTGGAAAATGTCCTTTATTTCGTTGATCCCGAAGGAAGATCAGGATGCTACCCAAGCCAAAAATTATAGACCAATATCGCTTTTAAATACTGATTACAAGATATTTGCAAAAATTTTAGCTAATAGATTAATGAAGGTAATGCAACAAGTGATTCATAGTGACCAAACTGGATTTATAAGTGGTAGACAGATGAAGAATAATGTGAGGCATATTGTAGACCTATTGCAATTTTTGGAAAGAAATAATCAGATCCCTGCAGCGCTAATCTTCTTGGATGCTGAAAAAGCTTTTGATCAATTGGACTGGCAATTTTTAATGAAGGTATTAGAGAAAATGGAATTTGGGGAAAATTTTTTACAACCTATTAGGGCAATATATCAGAAACAAACAGCTCGTATAATAGTAAATAATAGTTTGACAGAATCTTGTAATATTAAAAAGGGCACAAGACAGGGGTGTCCATTGTCACCTTTGCTGTTTGTTTTAACACTGGAAATATTATTGATTAAAATACAAGATTCAGATAAAATTAAGGGAATTCAAATAAGGGATCAGGATTACAGATTGAGGGCGTTTGCGGACGATCTGGTTATCACAGTAACTCAGCCGGATTATTCAGTTATAGAATTGATGGAGATAATAATGTCATATGGGAAAGTCTCTGGATTTAAGATAAACATACAAAAAACTAAAATATTGTCTAAGAATATGACTGTATTACAAAATGTTGTTTTAGAAGAGCTAACGGGATTTGAAATAGTTAAGAAGATTAAATATTTGGGGATATATTTGTCCGCCTCAAATGTAAAGTTATATAAAAATAATTATGAACTCTTATGGGGAAAAATACAAAAAGAATTAGACAGTTGGGAAAAATTACAATTGTCTTTATTGGGAAGAATTGCAGCAGTGAAGATGAATGTTTTGCCAAAATTTTTGTTTTTGTTTCAAATGATACCTATACTTAAAAAGGACTCAAATTTGGAGGAATGGCAAAAAGGGATTAACAAATTTGTTTGGGCAGGGAAAAAGCCACGAGTTAAATTTAAGATAATGCGTGAAAGAGGTGGTCTTAGAATGCCTAATTTTAAATTATACTATGAAGCTGCTGCTTTGTCATCAATAAGTGATTGGTTTAATTTAACTCAAGGGAGATTATTAAATCTTGAGGGTCATGATTTGCTATTTGGATGGCATGCGTATTTATTGTATGATAAGAAGGTGGATAATGTGTTTAAGATACATATTTTAAGGTATGCTCTGTTGCGAGTTTGGAAAAAGTATAGACATAAGTAAAACTATAAGATACCAATTTGGGCAATACCTAAACATGCAATAGAAAATATAAATGTGGGATTTAAACATGATGAGACCACATATAAGGAAATTTTAAGTTTAGAAAGGAGTGTATGGCAATTAAAGCCATATAATATTTTAAGAGAAGAAAAGATAGTTCAAACTTGGTTCCAGTACAGGCAATTACAGGCAAGATGGAAAGAGGATCAGAAAGCTGGCTTTTCGATGACTGATGAAAATTTGGTAAAACAAATTAGAGATCAAGGCCAAGCACATATTAAAAGGATATATAATGCATTGATAGAAATTGATTCAGAAATGGAACTTGTTAAAGATTGTATGATAAAATGGGCCCAGAACTTTCAAGAAGTTATAACAATGGATACTTGGGAAAAGATTTGGGTTAGAAATGTAAAATTTACTCAGGCCCAAAATTTAAGAGAGAATTTTTATAAAATGTTTTATAGGTGGCATTTAGACCCTAAAAAATTAGCAAGTATGTATCCGAACTGCCAGCCTAAATGTTGGAGGTGTGGTTGTGAGGATGCAACATACTTTCATATATGGTGGACTTGTAAAAAAGTTAAAGCTTTTTGAATTAAAATTTGGTGGAACATGCAAAAGATATTTAAGCAAAAGATAAGGTTTTCTCCACAGTTGTTTTTGTTGGGTATTGTTACAGATTTTACTGTTATAGAAATTAAATTGATGTTGAATCTAATTACGGCGGTGAGACTTTTAGTAGCACAATATTGGAAGAAGGAGGAATTACCGACTATAGAAGAGTGGACTCTGAAAGTTTCTAACTTGGCGGAAATGGCAAAGATTTCAGCATATTTGAAAGAACAATCGCAACAGAGATATATTGTGGAATGGAGAAGGTGGATTGAATATATTCAGAATAAATATGGGACTAAAAAGGTTCATTAGTATTTGAATAGTTAGTGGATTTTTATGATGTATTATTAGTTAGTTATTATTTTATTAATATTATGATTATGGAGAGTTAAAGTGTAGAAAAATAAGTTAATGTTTTATTTTTGTTGTTAGTATATTCTAGCTTATGTTTGCATTGTTATACCCTGTATTCAGCTCTGGGAAGTCCGGGAGGGGGGAGGGGAGGGGAGGGGAGGGTGGGGGAGAGGGGAGGGGGAGGAGGGAGTTCTTTATATTTGAAAATGTATTGTAAACTTTTAAATAAATAAAAAAAAAGCTTTACAGGAAGAGAAGGTACTTGGGGTAAAGAGAAGATAAGATCTCACCCAGTTTCTTCCACATTGTTTTCAAATTGCTTGGTAGAAGGTTTGACTTTGGCTGTCAGCAGCTTAGTGATGGGCCATATTGCTATGGGTGGTCTTTTTCCCATCGCTTTGAAGAGCTGCCCCAGATCAAGTGGAGGTTCTCTCCTTGCTCATCCCCACTACAGGGCAACTTTTGACCCTTTCCAGGGTCCCCCAGTGGGATGAAACCAGATGCTGGAGATGGAGCTAGCCTCCATGCGTCTGCCAGCACCACAAGGGCAAACTGGAAGTTGTTATTTGCATTCTTTTAGAGAGACATTGAGGCCACTTTTAGGTTCTTGGATGAGAAACAAAAAGGCTTCAAAAAGAAGAACAAGAAAGTCCAGTTGCCTCTTGAAAAAGCACAAGCACAAATAACGCAAAGTGAGAACTCTTCACTTTGACTGTGGGAAGACTTAAAGACTTAAAAATTCTGGAAGCACAGTGTCAATGTTGCAAACATTGACATGATTTTGCAATGACAACATAAGAGACAGCCTGTTAGTTTAATTGCTTCATTTGGGAGGGAGGAATCATCCAGAAGTTGTGATAAGATTGCAAAAAGCCAGGTACAGAATGGGAAGTGAACTCTCATATGTAAAACTAATTGAATAATGTGATTTATTACATGTAGATAAGGGCGGAGATTGTGTGTGTGTTATGATGGGTTTGGGGGGAGAAGATTTCAGATTCTGGCATCCCTCCATGAGTGCCGATGTTTTGTTTCATTATTAAGACTTTTTAGATAAATAATGTGCCTCCAATCTGTTTGATTTGTCTCATTCATCGGAACCATGACACACAGTGAATTCTGACTAGTGGGGAGCATGTTCAAAAGAAGAAAATTAAAAAGCATGGGACTTTTGAAGTATGGATATTCCATTATAATTAAAATATTTCTCTCGAATCAATTCTTTATTTTTTTTCTCAGATAGTTTTGAGATGGGGCACCCTTTACATTGTATGCTGACTTTATAATAACTGATCACAAAGGGATCAGGATGAGTATGGCTGTTTATGAAAGCCACCAAACTATAAATGCTACTTCTGCAGAAGGCACTTTGAACTGATTGATATGAAACATGAACTGTGGGAGCCCTTTTGAAGCAGCAGGTTCTGCTGGCTGCACATCCAGGTGTGTCAAATGTTTCAAACATGTTATAACCATTTAAAATGTGCGTACACATTGTCAGCTACAAATAAAGATGCAGGCAGAGGGCATTTTGTGCTATATCCATTACGGCTACCACATTGCTGTTTGTTCTACTGGGAAAAATCCATTTGTCTTTTTGTATGCATTATCTATTTTTAAAACATTATTATTCCTGAAAATCAAATCACACTGTGCAATGAAGGAAAGAAAAGAAAAGTTATAACTGGTTCCCCCCCACACACACACAATGATTACCAACGTGGGTTATAAAGAGATGGATTGCTTTATCAGGACTTTGATTCCAGGAGGAAGAGAAGGAGGAGGAGGAGGAGGAATATATCCGGGTGAGAACTAGGAACAATGGATTTTACTGTTAAGAAGAAAGAGAACAGTGCAAGCAACATTAAAGTAATTTGTCTAAATCTATCATAGTGCAATGTCAGTCACAATCCCTTTCCACCTTACATTCCTATTTATTCATTTTATTGTCTATTCCTAAACATTTCAGAATCATCATATTGTAACAACTACTTTATCTCATTTCACCATGCTCTTCTAAATCTGAAAAGAATGCATTTAATGATGCCATGGGCAGTGAACAAACTTAAATGGTTGGTTGGGTGTGGTCTAGCAAACTTCACATTCCAACTTACCTACTGTAGTGAGCTACTAAAAAAAAAACAGCACAGATATTGAAATGCTATAAAATAATTATCTGTATTGTAGATAAGTATTCATCTTTTATGCTTTTCAAACCTAGGAAGAAAAAGCCTGTCTAAACTCACAAATTTTAATGACTTTATTATGTTCCCCCTTTTTTCTTCATGAAACTGGTATGCAGCCTTAACATGAAGAATTTCAGGTTAGAAATTAAATTATATTCTCCTGCGAACAGAATTTTTTTTTTTTAAAAAAAAGTAATAATAAAAGCTTTCCTTGTTGAAATAAGCAGCTATAACTCAAAGACACAGGCAGAACAATGAAGTTGAATAACAAGGTCCTTTTTTAAAAAAAAATGAAGCAACTGGAATGACATTTTAAAATAGAATAAGGAGACATTCATCCAATAAACCTCCAATTAAACTTTGAAAAACTGAGGACCCAGGAGATAGAACAAAACTTAAAAGGAGAAGATAAGAATTTCAATTAAACTATAAAGGTTTTTAAGGTGACATTTGCTATCTGGCCTGGAGCTTTTGTGACACAGGCAACCAAAAACTAAAATAGAGTGACAGAAGAAAGAATAGCTAATTGAGCCTTTTAAAAAACTTTAACAATAAATCTAGAATTTATGAAGGTGAAGATCTAATAACTAATAGTATGAGATAGCTCTACTCAGCATACTCTCATGCAATCCTGGAATTTTAAAAGTTTTAAAAACAGAGCACTGAAAAAGTATGCAATTCCCACCCCCACCCCCCAGGACAAATATCAGTGCAGTAATCATAAAACATTTCTAACAATGAAAGCAATGCACTTTAAAAAACATAATCTTCTATTCTGCTTGAAGCCAAATTTTTCTCTAACTAGCAGCTCCCAAATTAACCATAGAAAATATAATGCATAGCCTTATACCTAAAAAAGTTGATGATACTGAATGCATCTGTGAAGTGGTGCATATGTTTGTTCAAGAAAAGGGAAGCTGAGGGTCAAAACTATTAAAACTCTGTAAAGAAAAGGAAGCAAAAATTGTATATCAATATTTCTAACTCAGACCAATATATTCATTTCCTAAAAAGAAAAATAGCACCAAGTAAAATTACTAGCTCAAAACCCTGCACATTTAACTCTGGATATTGTGAGATCAAATTATTAAAATATTTTCAGTTTAGGACAAGAGGCTTTTTACTGTATTAAGTGTGCTTCTAACTACCCATACCGGTAAAGACAATATTACCACATTTTTTAAAAAGTAAGCATTTCCTCTAAAATTGCTAATATGCCATTAAAATAGTCTATAATGACTTTTATTTTTTATTGATAGATTTACTGCATTTGAATTTATTCTGGGAAAGGGAGAGAGAAGTTTAGTTATTTCTGGTTTTAACAGTTCCAAAATGAATGTGCACAGTAGAACATAATTACCTTTCTGCTTTCTTACTTATCTGATTTTTTTGATGTAGGTCTCTGCTCAAAAACAATGAACAAAAATGAATGGATAAAAAAAATTTCTAGCAGTAATATGTATTATTAAAAATAAGAGGATTTCATACAAAAAACAGATAAATTATCATTGTTAGTGTTTTCACATTTTTAAGACATTTGAAAATTGACTTAAAAATAAATAAAACAAATGAATACCTTTTTTAAAAAAAATCCAGAGATTGTAGATAATAACAGAGATTAGTTCATTTTTCATATTTATTAGTAATGCAACCAATATCCCTCCTAGAGAACTCTACCATTCTCATATACCTAATGTAATATTTGAAAGTGGAATCTATGCAGTAGAGATTTTCCATGATTCCAATTTATTTAAAGATTACAGCTTTGTTTTTGACAGCTTTAGGCCTCTGCATTCACTTATTACTTCCCCTTTCTCTGTATTTCAGGACTGGTTTTATGAAATGCTGGGGGGGGGAAATATATTACCCCCCAAAAATGTCATGTCTCAAGAACTTTTGTTTTACCAGTGTGTGGAATAACCCCATAGATACCTAAGTTATACTAAAATAAAAATAATGCTGGGTAAAAAAATATTGTGAAGGGATATGGTTTGTATAGTAACTCCAGCAATGAAAAAGATGCAAATTAACCCATGGGATTGCATACTACTATTTACTCATGATTTGTTTAATGAACTCAAAATTGGTTGGATTTGCTCAATTTGCTAAGGAATAAACCATAAATCACCATTGCAGGGAAGCAGAACAATATTTCCTCAGATATTTCCCTGCCATTCCATTCTCTTCCCCCCCCCCCCACATGCTATATAACACCCCCACATATCCTTCCATCTCCATCTCATTTACACTTTCCTAAAATCTTATTCTTTTTTCATAGTCACACTTTTCCACATATTTACTTTCCATTCCACCATGTTCCCATATTGAGCCTTAAGGAAAAAAAAAAAACTTCTCATTCTGACAGGAGAAACAGATCTAACAACAAAGAGGTGATTGAGGGGCAGGTAAGATTCAATGGGGAAATAGCCTGCATGGCTATTCCAGGCTTACCAAAATCCTTCAAGATCAGCAGACTGGATACATCAATCAACATTTGGCTATTTATGGTATTACCTGAGCTAGCTCATAAATGCAAAGAAATATGATCCCTCTCATTTTAATTACAGACATATTAAAGTTTGGTGTATCAGAGCCATGATTTGTTATGCAGTCAAGGGTAGAAAAATCTGCTAGATTCCATTCAAAGCCTGGTATCACTAATAAAAATTTTTTTTAAAGAAAAGCTGGTACAGATTTTTCATTAGAGACTATATGAGCCATTCGTGTTATGCCATTACACCATTTCAATTCAGATTTGTTGTTGAATAGACAGTTTGTAAAGGGCAAGCAGCACTGACTTTTTCTATAAAGGTATAAAAGGAATGCTACTTTTCTAACAATGAAAATATTTTCAGAATAGGCCTTTAGTTGTTATGGTGATATGTAATTAGTGAAATGTCATCAAAGCTGTACCTCTCGTTGCTTTATTTAGTTACAGTATTTTGGATGATTCCAATGACTTTTCTCCAGATAACAGAATCTAAACTTAGCCATTTAAAAAAATCTGAAATATACTTCTTTGTTAGAACCCAACATAAGGAGTCACACAACCTTTGTTCATTTGAAACATAATTCTCTAAAGACAGGAGATTAGCAATTAAGCTTTTAATCTACTTTGAGATATTTGTCAAGTAAACTACTGGGGAAAAAACTAGTTCTTTGCTATATAGAAATAACTTGGATAAACAAAGACCATGAATAAGCCCAACAGCCATATTTACTGTTCTTGTTCTCCAGTGTCTCCCCATTTAGTTTGAAAAGAAGAGGTAATCAGACAGTAAAACCAAGTGCAACACCTAATATTTTTGTAGTTCTTCAATCACAACAGGTGAAACTCCTCCAGTTTCATTCCATTTGGAGGCAGAACATGTGTGCAAACCTAAAATAAACTGAAAACTGAAAAAAACAGAGAGTGGGTGAGGGTAGAAGCAAACTCTCATCCAAAATTTAAGATTGCCTAGCATGTTCCACATGCGCTGAAATCACAGCCTCTGCATATAGTCATTCTGGCCACCTGACCACGAAAATGTCTTCAAACAATGCTAGCTCCATCAGCTAAGAAACAGAGATGAGTACCACCCCTTAGAGGTGGACATGACTGGACAGGAGAAACCTTTGTCTTTTCTTCATCTACAAGGTAGAAAGTTGGAGAAGGCTATACTAAAATACAAGCTATGTAAAGAGAAAAGACTTTCAAAAATATCTGGCAGACATCGCCTAAGTTATCCTTCAGGCCTATTTTGTTTTTGTCAGCCTGTGTAGCCTAGATAAATTTACTGGCCTCTTGAAAGGATTCTTGGGGGGAAAATGAAGGCCTCTAAACACTTGATCTATATAAATGCTAACTATGATAAATAACTGCTATTTATACAATGGATTATTAAGAAGACAGAATACTAAAAAAATCAATGACACCATATTTTCCTTTGTCCACAGAAGATTTTCTA
>JAKJMR010000182.1:1529755-1554482 GCA_024449315.1 Daboia siamensis
CTTCTTCTTCTTCTTCTTCTTCTTCTTCTTCTTCTTCTTCTTCTTCTTCTTCTTCTTCTTCTTCTTATTATTATTATTATTATTATTATTATTATTATTATTATTATTATTATTATTATTATTATTATTATTATTATTATTATTATATTTGTAAGCATTTTGTTCCCATTGTCCAATAGTTCTTTGTGGTAGCTGGAATCAAAGACTCAAGAGATTTACCATTTGGAAGGCAATGGGGTTTACTGAGAGCAAACATGTCATACAGTCAAATTTGTAACCTTTTTCTGTTGTTTACATTGCATATATATTGATGAGTAACTTTTCAGCAGAAACTCCTACAGTACACAAAGTGTTAATGTGAATGGTGACTATGACAGTATGTATATATGTAAATGAAAGCACAGCATATGTTTGATTGGGAACAGATTTTACACTTGAAAAATATATATTAATAATTGGATTAGCGTATCCTACTATTGAGATTTTCTATCACTATGCCTGGATTAACCCCACACTGCTAATCCTGAAAATGACTCAGTGAAAAAAAGAAGCTACCTTTTCAAAATAAATGATTCTATTTACAACAAAGAATCCATGCAGGCTGCCAATAAAATAAAGCCATTTTGTAGGTGTTTAAATGCCTATCTTTCTTTTCAGGTTAACTTTTAAAATAATCATCTTTGACTATTTCCAAGGCTCCTTACAGAAGATTGAAAGCACAAAGGGAGAGGTTTTGGGAGAAAATAAGTTCTGAATCTTTTTTTTTCTTTGATTCATTTGTGAACTTGAACCCGAGAAAGGTTTTTCTAGAAATTGCCATTTTCTATTTCATTCTTGTTTGTATTTATATTTCTTTTTCTTCTGCTAAGAAAATAGAGTTTTGAAGCCTTTAATGTAACATGTCTATCTGTTATTTGCATGAGGAAAAAAAGAAGAGGAGGATGAAGTGACTAGGACCCAGATTTAATCATCATGCTAAAAATAAAACAATATAAATAAACTAAATAACCCTCTCTAATCATTTTTGCTTCTTGCATAGCTGTCAAAGGTACAGACAAGTAGCCAGGAGGAAAGAGACTAATATTAACCAGTAGGAAGCATATATACTTAAATAATGGCATTTTAAAATTGTGTTTTGCTCATGAAAACAGTGTCTTGTATGTCTCACATGCCAACATCTGAGTCCTGCACATTTGAGCTGCCACTTCCTCCTCCTCCTCCTCCTCCTCCTCCTTTCAACTGACCCACTTGGGTCAGCCATATATATTTTAGATCTCTTAATCACAGAAGTGTAGATTCAGGGGTGACTAACCTGGCTTGTTCATTGTGCCTGCTGAATTCCTTCTTCTCTTCTATACTGCCCTTAGAGAGAAGAAGGGATGAAATTGTGACTTAATGGCTCAGGAATATAAAACATATTGAATATTTCATAATCTGGCCAAACTGGAAAATGTGAGTTGAGTGAATCCTTCAAGTTAGATGTTAAAACAAATTCAACTTTGAAATAGGTTTTAAAGAAACAGTATGAATTGTATTAAAAGATTTGAATGAAGGCTGTAAGAAAGGAAAATAAAGGAGTGCATAAATACATTAATTGCTAAGTCTGAACCGAATGTAAGCTCCATCTCCTCTCTTCTCCCCCCACTTAAAATTCTGGAACAAAAGGATTTATTGTGTATCTGGGGGGGGGGGAAGGCAGCACATCTGACTGCCAAAAAACTGGTTGCCCGATATAATATATATATTATTGAGGTCATCTGAATTATTTTAACTTTCAGAGAAGCTGTTACTGAACTTTTCAAAATCTGCAGTTCTGCTCTCAATAGCGTCAGATGTTCTTTTCAGTAACAATATTAATTCAGAAGGAAAAAAAAATGAGTGAAAGAGGTGACAAGGTTGCTCCTTGCTCAGCAAATTTAAATTTGCAAACTTATTGTTATATTTTATATAGCTACTTATGGCTTCCCATTCAGTAGTTCTTTTTCTTGCCCTGGTATTATTACAGTCACAAGTTCAAAACAAAACAGTAGAAATGTAAATGTTATAGAACTTTGTGAGCAGAGCAGGTACATTTGTCATGTAATACATAAATGATAAAATGCAGTAATTTCTGTAATATATATTCTATGAAGTTTATACACAAACTTACTCCACTGCATCATCACTTTAATATAGTTATCTACAGTATTATAAGAAATAATACTGTATAAATATCTTTTACAGCCTGGTTTTGCATTCACTTCTATATGAGGTTGCCCTGTGTTTCCATAGCTGTTCCCATTTGGACTTCCAGATGATTTTTTAAATATATAAATATATATGTATATAAAATCAGATAGATGGCTAGATAGTCAGACAGATAGACATATCTAAATCTATACACAAATTGAGAAATTGGATATGTCCTTTGGGGCAGGTTGCATTGCTCAGTTTATCAGAACACAATAAATATGTGATAGACTCACTAAGTTGGCTTCTATGCCTAAGGAAGGATTAGAATTTGAATCTTTCCACTCATGGTGCAGCATTTTAACCACTAAAACAAACAGTTCAGATAGCATCAATCATATGTTTCAATAACCACTAGATGGACTGGGATGGAGATATTACATCCATTCCTAGCTATTCATGACCTGTCAGCACCTTTTCATACCACTGAACATTCCATCTGTAATATTATGTGGAAATGAGCTTGTGGGAGGGATCAGTCTTGCGTGTTTGCAAATACATTTTTCCTCATGGCCTTTACAGTCCAAGAAACTAGAGAGAACAAACAGCCACCTCACACGTCATGGCAAATGTCCGGTTTGGCCCTGTGTGGTTGGTCAGCTCTGGCCGGAGGCGAGCAGACACCTTACGCGTTATGGCAGATGTCTGGTTTCAGCACATCGTGGCCTGGTGCATCACAGCAGAGGGCCAGTTTTGGCGTGTCTCTTCCCCCCACCACCTTCAATATTTCTTCCCCCACCCCTTTAATTTCATGTCTTCCCCCACCCCCTTTAATATCTCTTTCCCCACCCCCTTTAATATCATCTCTTCCTCCACCCCCTTTCATTGAGGCTCCTCCAGTGGACCATGATCCGGCGCTTGCCCCGGTCCGATTCCCCCCTCCACCCCAGTCCTGCCCAGCTCCGCACAAGTGCCCTTGACGCGAGTGATGTCGAGCTGGCCACACCCACCCATTAAGCCACACCCATCCAGCACCCGATGATAAATAAGTGGGTTTTGAGTTGCAGTTTGGGCATTCGTTCTGTAAAAGGTTCACCATCACTGTTCTAAAGAGTAGAATGAGCAAGCTGTACCTTCAGATAGCTGTCATACTATGGAGTGTTTCTTCACTGAGCATGTTTTTTTCCTGAACTGCTTATTTCCCTCTATCATTCTCTTTAAACAAAACAAAAAAACAACAACAACCTCCTTTTAAGAACTTCTTATCAACTTATGGAGGCACAAGACTTGGGCTGCTTTGTCATCCATTTTGCTAAAACCCTTTTTTAGGAGTTTCTAATTTTAGAAATTTCAGGATTCTTTCAGAGGTCTTCTCCTTTGATATGCATCATTATTATTATTTATATAATGCCATTTTGGAACCATACATTTCTGTTCCTAAGATGCAACTATGCCTCCTCATTGGTTGAACATGCTACCACCAAAAAGTTAGAAATGGTGAACAATAGCAAGGGATACTGAATGAAACAGATTTTCTTCAGTCACATTTTACTCTTATTAAGTATTCTTGGCAACAACATAATAGTGATTTCCTTCTTATAGATTGCTTTTATTTCTAGTCTATGTTATAGGTCTGAGATGTAGTGGATTTCCCATCAAACACTAACCATGTCCAACCTTTCCCTGTTTGAAGGTTAACCAAGGAGAATTAATTAGTATAGATTTTGTGCAAGAAAAGGTTAATTTTTTACGGTTCTTAAGTATATAATAGCAAAATACTGAGGTATTAATTTGGGAGATTCTTCAGTCTTGGCAGGATATCATCATTAATACAGCACATAATTTTCATTATCACTGGAACCAGATGTAAGGTCAGATTTTGGGGGAATGATCATAGAATATTTATGAAAGAATGTGATAAACATTAGCAATACCGATAGTCTTGCTCTGGTTTACCCTTGTAACATAAGGGTTTAGGAGGATCTGTGAAGTATCAGAGATGGTTAGATGTTCCATTTGACAAACTCATTATGTCTTTTGTTTCCTCTGATAGTAAGGCCTAAAGAGACACCAAATATAAAGCTTGATAACTTTCCAGAAATTCATTACCACCTGCTATTTGGAACGGAAAACTGGAAATGTGACAAAGTTATCCTGAGTAGCAAAGACTTTGGCATCCTTTCTATGACAATATCCCATGTGCAGCCTCATATCACATTAAGTCAGGTAGCCACAGAGGTATTGCAGATACGCATGGCTATGATCCTGTCACAGTGAAGTTAGCTCCCTGTTTCATGCCAAATAGATTTCTGCATGATCTGTTACATTCTGCAGAGTTCTGGCTTGCATTCATGGAGTGGAACATCTGTAGCCCAATGATAAAGGTCATTTTTTTTTTTTGCATGCATGCTATCCCAGATTCAATCACAAAAAAAGACCTATTTCAAACAACTTGGAGCTGATATTGTCTCTTTTTGATGTTCCTGCTACTCCTGTACTTGAATTGTTTGTTACAAACTACATCTCTTTTCTATACTGGGAGGAAACCTGGATTTATCCTCTTCCTTACCTTTTCCATTATCTCCTCAGCAGGGAAGGATACATGAATATCGAACTGATCAGTAGGAGGTATGTTTGTTTTCAAATACCTGATGATAGAAACTTGTTCTGATACTACATTTCCACAAATAGGAAGTCACAAAGGTCCTCCATGACTGAAATATTATTCAGCTGATCTTAGCATAGTAATTTTCACTCCTTGGAGGTAGGGTAGATTATAAAAGTACAGATTGGAAAAAAAGAATGAAAATGTGCAATACTTCATAATTCATATTGGATAATTATGTTTTATCAGATTCCAGAAGCATCTTCACACCTATGATATCTTTTCTCATAAATGATGAAAAATCCTTTGAATAAAACATGTCTATTGTGATCATATGGAGCTTTCATGTAGAGATGTTCGCTGTCATTGCCTTCTTTTGGGATTTCATTTTTGATCCCCAAGATAGCCTGAAATGTAGGATTGGTTGGTGGCTTTCCATACAAGCACTAAAAGGACCAGCTTCATTTTCTTTGAGATTAGCCAAAGTCTGCTTCTTATTGTTATATCTTTGCTCATAGTGATCCCCTAATATCTTCACCAAATATTATCTCTATGAAAGCTCTAAAGGTTGTGTTTTTCTCCCTCATTTATTTTAATGTCACTGCATTTCATACTACCTTTGAAAGTCAATGGTTAAAGCACCAGTTTAGAACCCTGGAGACTGTGAATTCTAGTCCCACCTTAGGTATGAAAGCTGGCTGGGTGACTTTAGGCCAGTCACTCTCTCTCAGTCCATGATGGGAACAGTATCTGAAAGTCAATGATGAAGATGCGCTGAAAGTAGTATATCAGGAAGCCTTACTGACTACTGCAGAGACCGAACTGGCTTATAAGAAAGACCAAATGCAGAATAGAATGGAGGCATGGAAAGACAAAGCACTACATGGCCAATCCATTAAAAAAATAGCTGGGAAAGCAGATAACAAGACCTGGCAATGACTAAGAGCAGGAAAGAAGAAGAGACCGAGGGACTAATTCTGGCTGCAGGTCCAAGCCTTAAGGACAAATACATACAATGACAGAACTGAGAAGACAGCAACTAAGCCAGATAATAATAATAGTAATAGTAATAATAATAATAATAATAATAATAACAACAACAACAACAACAACAACAACAACAACAACAAGCCTTAAGGACAAATGCATACAAAGTCAAAATTGAGAAGACAGCAACAGACAGTAAGTGCTGCCTATGCAAAGAAGCTGAAGAAACAGTGGACCACCTGGTAAGCTGCTGCAAGAAGATCACATAGACTGACTACAAGCAGTGGCATGACAAAGTAGCAACAATGGTGCATTGGAAGATCTGCAAAAAATATCATTTGCCTTTAAGCAAAAACTGATGGGATCATAAAATAGAGAAAGTCATAGAAAATGATAAAGTTAAATTGCTCTGGGACTTTAGAATTCAAACAGACAAGCTCCTGCCACATAACACCCTGGACACAACAATTGTCAATAAGAAAGACAAAAAAGTCTGGATAGTGGATGTGGCAGTGCCTGGAGACAGCAGAATAGAAAAAAAAGAAGTGGAAAAGATAACAAAATACAAAGACCTACAAATAGAAATAGATCGACTTTAGTCAAGGCAAGAAAGGGTAGTATCAATAGTAATACGTGCCTTGGGTGCAATCCCAAAACACCTGGAGCACCACTTGAACACCACTGGCATTGACAAATTCTCCATCAATCAATTGCAAAAGGTGATCTTACTATCAACAGCTTCCATCCTGGACGATATCTGTAATACCATCAAAAGATATATCGGCATCTTGTATTGTCCATCAGGCTCCATCTCTTCTGATGGGGGGAGCTATTGCCTCCCCTCAGAAAGGGCCCACAACTTGGGTGTCCTCATGGATTCACGGTTTAATTTGGAAGATCATCTAACTGCCGTGACCAGTGGGGCTTTTGCACAGGTTTGCCTGGTACGCCAGTTGCACCCTTTTTTGGACCGAGATGCCCTATGCATGATCACCCATGCCCTTGTCACTTCTTGCCTGGATTACTGCAATGCTGTCTACATGGGGCTGCCCTTGAAGTGCGCCCGGAGGCTTCAACTATTGCAAAATGCGGCCACGCAGGTGCTTATGGCAGTATCTCGATACTCTCATGTTACACCACTCTGTGCAAGCTGCATTGGCTTCTGGTTGCCCTCCAGGTGCGATTCAAGGTGCTGATAATCACCTTTAAAGCCCTACATGGCTTAGGCCCGGGGTACTTGCGAGACCAACTGCTGCCAATGTCAACCTCCCATCGCCTGGTTCACTCCCACAGAGTCGGCCTCCTCAGGGTGCCGTTGGCCAGGCAATGCCAGCTGGCGACCCCCAGGGGGAAAACCTTCTCTGTGGGCACACTGACCCTCTGGAACAAACTGCCCCCGGAGCTGCGGGTGGCCCCTGACCTTCGATCCTTCCGCCGTGACCTAAAAACCTGGTTATTCCAACAAGCAGGCCTGGACTGATCATGGTTTTTAAATTTGGTTTTTTATTGGTTTAAATTGTTCTTATTCTTATATTGTTCAATCCTCTTTTAATTTTTGTATTTATATCTTTTAACTTTTTATTGTTGTGAGCAGCCCTGAGTCCTCAGGGAGAAGAGTGGCATATAAATTTAATAAACCATAAACCTTAAACATCCACATCTGCCTGTCCCAGATCCCTGGTAAGGACTCGATAGGTAGACAAAAATGCCAAATCCAGTCTGAACATTTGGCTAACTATGCGATGATCAATAATAATAATAACAACAACAACAAAAAACACAACAACAACAGCAGCAGCCTAGATCTCAGGGTGGCATAGGACTCTTACAGATGAAACAAACTGTGGAAGAGGAAAAACACGACTTAAATGCCTACATAAAAAAACAAAAACAAAAGAGCCTCTGCTGAAGGAGATGAACAAGGGAAACCTCTTGAAAACAATGAGATTGAAAGCAGAATATTGAAAGGAAACAATTGAGCATCAAGTTTCTAACTGGAAAAAGAAGCCTATTTACAGTCAATACCTGAAGGACATTAAAGGAATGGTAGATACAAAGCTAACATGGAGATGGTTGAGATCAGGGTGCTGAAGAAAGAAACTGAAGGTTTCATTTTCACTGCCCAAGAAAAAGCCCCTTCAGACCAATTCCATGAAAGCAAAAATTCAACAAGTCACTAACAACAGCAAATGTTGCTTATGCAATGAGAAAGGTGAAACAGTGGATCACCTTATCAGTGACTATAGCAAAATCTCACAAACTGATTATTTACAACATCATGATTGAGTTTCCAAAAATCTTACTTTGGAAGTTTTACCAAAAGTTTGGGTTAGAATGCAGCAAAAACTACTGGGAACACCAAATTGACAAAGTTCTTGAAAACAAAAAGGTTCAAGATCTTGTAGGACTTTCAAATCCAAACATACAGACATCTGGCCCACAACATTATTGCAGAAAAGAAAAAAGTCTGGTTCATTGATATTGCAATATCAAGTGATGCATGAATTGAAGAGAAACAACTAGAAAAAATAATGAAACACCCCAATCTGCAAATTGAAATTGAGCAATTGTGAAGGAAGAAATCAATGGTTGTACCAATAGTAATAGGAGCCCTTGGAGCAATACCCAAAAGGTTGCCCAGATACATGGAAATTTTGAACTTATCAGAACTGAATATTCTAACTTTGCAAAAAAACATCTTACCTGAAACTCCCTATATACTCAGACTCTACCTTAACAGCTCTTAGATCCTTGATTAGGACTTGAACTGTTAAGTTTTTACCAGTCCCAGACTGTGAATCGATTTAAAGATTAAATCTTTAAAAATAATAACAATGGTACTGATTTAATGAAGCACATAGCTGTAAACCAATAGACCCAGTTTAGCTGCTTGCAGATATTAGACCCAAATACAATTATTGACTAAAATGCAACCATGCTACCTGATATTTATACACAGAAAGAAGGTACATAACAACCAAGTATCAGGCATAATTAAATTACAAACAAAGAAGCAAAATTAAATTACCTGCCAATTTAATTAATATATTCACCTTGGCAGTAGCAAAAAGAAAAAAAAAAAAAGGTTGGTTGTTTGGTTGATTTCCTCATTCTGCTTTGAGGAAAAAAATGTCAGAAGATAAACAAAAAAATTCTCATTTATCTACTTAATAGTATCTCAACCTGAATTTGGGCTTCCTTTGGTTTGATTTTGATAATCATTACCTAATCCAGAATTTCTATATTTACTTCACAAATAACCATTCCAAATTAAATGTGGTACAGGTTTGAATGTTTGAATTACCTAATTTTTGCATTTATCAAGGCATCAGAATGCACATTTTGTCTTTTTAACATCACATATGAATGTGTGCCTATGTAGTGAAATTCTTGAATCAAATATCTTGATGTTATCCTGGGGTATGTAAGTTTTCTTTCATTCATCTTTTGGCATCTTGCTAAACAGCATTACTTTTGCACTCCCTGAGGTCTGAGTGGCACTAGTTATGGTTACCAGTATCACTTTTACTACCTGTGGTTTCCGCTCTAGTTGTCAGATATGACCTTGATTCATCATGCATTGGTTATTTCCAGAACATTAACACAAATTCAGTGATGATAATAATATATCAATCTGAAGGTATGACTAATCTTCTGGCCCAAAGTGCTGGTGATAATCATTTTAATTCCTAAAAGTAACTTTAATTGCCTTGATGTATTTATTAAATTTTGTTCTGCCCATCTTGTCTAGGAGGAGGACTTAGGTGCCTCTACAGGAAGATCCACTAGTCTTTCTCTCTGGTACAAAGCCAGCTCACCCTCCTGTGGGGTACCTTGAAAAGTGCACAAGTGTGTCCTATGACAGGGCTGAATGTTTATGGACTGAACTGAAGAAGCTTCTTGGATGAGAAGCGAAATATCTTCAAGAAAAAAAATCCAGTTGCCTTTTGAAAAAGCACCTTTAGGTATACCAAATAGCTTTTGGTATCCTGGCTACTGTAATAAAGCCATACGCTAATAATAATAATGCACAGAACTCTTCTGGCCCAGAAGTTAGGGGATAAGTGAGTGCATTGGTCTAATTACTTTTTATCACTTATTACCATAGTATTTGTGAATGGCTGCTATCTGACGCAATTGCTAAACAAGGTCTACCTTTGGGCTTAAACTATATTTCCTCAAACAAGGAGTTAAGGTCTATAGTTTAGAGTTACAGAGTTTGCTTAGTTTGCTTTGCTCTTTTGGTATGCCAAAGTTAGTGTAAGAAATTTTCTTAGGGCATGTTAAAAACAGATCAGTCCAGGTCTCCATTTTAAACATTTTTAACGATAGCCATAACCAAAGTGGAACACTTTGTGTTTCTAGGGGTGGATATTTGTGATATCGTTCTGAAATACCGTAAAATCATACCATAAATGTTCACAGTCTGATTTCTTTTCCCTGTAGGAGTACAGCAGCAGCATAAAACCAAATTTACATCATTCATGGATTAATGCATTCAGATCATGTTCACATATTAGGACACATAATATGCTATCGCACATGCTTATTACTGCATAATTAATGGAAATAACATTTTATTTGAACATGACATTGCATGTACTGAAGTTCATAAAAACATCAAATCAATGAAGACACAACAACTGCTTTGAACACACTTAAAAGTGCACTTTTTAGAGAGCTGGCACAATACATTTATGCAGATACACAACATTTGAAATAATATATACAGGTGTCTAACAAAGCTGATCACAAATAATTCCAGTACCCTAGGAACAAGAATGAAACGTGGATGCATGTTAAAATTTATAAAGTTGATCTTTATAAAAATCATTTTATAAGCAAACCTCTGTACTATTAGGGACGCAGTGGCTCAGTGGGTTAGGACACTGAGCTTGTCAATCAGATGGTCGGCAGTTTAGCGGGTTGAATCCTGAGTGCCACGTAGCAGAGTGAGTGCCTGTTACTCGTCCCAGCTTCTGTCAACCTAGCAGTTCGAAAGCATGTAAAAATGCAAGTAGAAAAATAGGGATCACTACGGTGGGAAGGTAACAGCATTCCGTGTGCCTTTGGCGTCTAGTCATGCCAGCCACATGACCATGGAGATGTCCTTGGACAAGTGCTGGCTCTTCAGCTTTGAAACGGAGATGAGCACCGGCCCCTAGAGTCGGAAACGACTAGCACGCATGTGCGGGGGAACCTTTACCTTTATCTTTACCTGTGCTATTACAAAAGTTAATTGCTGGAGCATTTGCCCTAAACCAACTCACACAGAACAATGCTTACTAACAAAGTCCTATAGATTTATGCTTCAGGAAATAATTTTGATAGTTGTGTCCTAGCTTAGGGCTCATGTGCACTGCCAACATGCCTCACTGTAATTAAGGCCAGTAAAAATTTCTAGAGGGCAGGAAAAAAAATGTTCTCATCTTCTACTCAACTCCAGCCTACCACAAAAGTAACTTCCACCATGTTATCTTACTTCAAATTGAAAGTAGAGAGGTCATGATTTGCCACCTGGCTTGCCCAGTCCATTTTAGTTTCTGAGAAGAAACTCCCATGCTTTGACCATATATTATGTAGAGGCAAAAAGGCTCCCTCACTGTATTTTCTCATACTTTTCTCAAAAAAGCCTTCTTCAGGTTCTATGTTCAACAGTGGAATGGAATGGAATGGAACTACTGGCTCCATTGCTACCACCTCCTCAAGCTACTCATCAGGTTGTGACTCGGCTCTGTTCTTAACCAATTCACAAAATTCCAAAAAATTTAACAATTATGTCTTGCCAGCTGTACAAGCCAGTTCCAGCACACTGTTGGTTTTTCCCAGTGACCTGAGAAGTGGGTATGAAAATTGCTTGATATGAACAACCACTCCATTTTGAAACCCTTCCATTTTTTTTTAAAAAAATAGTATTTTACTGAGCTACCTACTTTTTTCCTTAAAAAAATAAACCCCATCAGATACTATTTTATTATTTTAGTAGCTCTTTTTCTTAAAAAAAAAAAAAAAAATCAAACTGAGGAATTTCTGCATGCCAAGAAAGTGTTATAGCCGTAAGCCAGTGAAAAAGACCTGTCGCAGAAATTGAAGGAGAGTAGTATGGAAAATACAAGTTTGTTTTTTTAGAAAAAAAAACACCAGTTGTTTGTTGTACCTCCATATATGAGCCTTTAAGATGCTTTGTTATGAAAGTGTGATGGTCAGTATAGAAATTTGATATTTAAATAAATTACACATATACATTTAATTTTATATACACATATCAGTATGTATATGTATATCCATATGAAATTCATAATACATCCAGCAAATCTGCCTAGAGAAAAGGAAGAGATTGGCCATTGCTTTCCTAGAGCAGAAAGGTGGGAGGGTCCAGCAGCAGAAGAGATGGCCAATGAAAATCTAGGAAGCCTTCAGTCTGGACGTAACTTGTTTTTTTTTTTAAGCGGGGCAGGAAGCTGCCAAAACATTTCAGTCCAGAATTTTTTTTCTTCAACCAATTTGAAGTTAAGCTGGAAAGAACCAATTTAGGAATGGATACATCCTTAGCTATCTCAAAGTAAATTTTCCACTCAGTGTTTGGTTATATGTCTGTTGTAGGATTAGTGTCCTTTTCACTTTAAAAATTGCTTGTTAAATGTATTTAGCTTTCAGAATTCCCATTGTTTGTGTAGTTTGGTCAAGCCATACAAATAAAACAGTCCTTTTTATGAGCAGAACAGATTTATAATCAGGGTGATATCTGCTCACAAGTAGACTTAAAGCCTCCCTACAACCCAGCAGGATTTCCCTATGGTGCAATTCCTTCAACTCCATAAGTTTGCTCCAAAATTTCTTTGTGTTTGCATGATGAATTTTTCATCCGAACGTCCTCTGAATGTGCACACACTCTCTACAAACTGCATTGTTCACCAAGAAAGACTTTCCAGTAGCACTTAACATCTTGACAGCAGCAAGTGTCTGTATTTGATAGTGAACACTTGACATTATGATGTTTGACAGCTGTGGCAGACATCATGTCTTATTTCATATTATCAGAAAAGTTGCATTCAGTATCTGTCAAGAGTTTACAGTTCATATGCAATAGATTCAGTTGCAAAATCTGGCTGAACATATGCAGCAACATCAGTTATTTGACATTTTTTTAAAAAAGTAAGCACAATTAAGTTTAGTAGAAATATGATAATCTTATTTATCAGAGTAATCCATGTAACCAAATATGAGCATCACATGGTATTTACTATAGCATACATACATATGTCAAGCTTGACTCAGCCTTCAATCCTTCTGAGGTCAGTAAAATGAGAATCCAGGTTGCGGGGGGAATAGGATGAGTGTAAACTGCTTAGAGAGGGCTGTAAATCACTGTGAAGTGGTATATAAACCTTTTTATTTACAGCTTTTGCTGTAATAATGCATGCATATTTCAAATGTTATCATTGTTCTAGACTAGTCCCATTAACATAACAAGTGTTGTTGTTGTTGTTGTTGTTGTTAGCTGCGAAGTCATGTCCGACCCATCGCGACCCTATGGACAACGTTCCTCTAGGCCTTCCTATCCTCTACCATCTTCTGGAGGTAACAAATATAGATAATTATATTATTAAATATTCCCTGATTGTATTATGCAAACAGGAGAAGAACATTGCTTTAGATTAACCTATTTATTTGTGGTTTTTGTCGGGCAGAACTGCATAGCTTTTGGTGAGTTAATGCTCTGCAAACTAAATCCATACTCCCCTTCCTTAAATGCACAGTTGTGCTGCATATGAAGCATTAAACATGAATATCATAAACATGCTCAATATACTTAACCAAAAGAAAGATGAAAATGAGTTACATAACAATATCTTAAATACCCATATTCAAGTCAAATCAAAAAGATTGTTGAAGAAGCTGAACTGAAGAAACAGCCATGAGAAAGAAGCAGTTTCACTTGTGTATGCAGGAAAACTTTCCACACTTAAAACCAAAAGAAAATATGTAATTAAAGGTCAAATCCAGTATTTTAAGCTCTGGTGACATCTTTATATCTACAGTATATCCTTGAGACTGGAAAGAAAGAAATAGACCTGAAATGTAAGCTTTTTTCTTAAATTTGTTTTTGACATCTATTTCCCATTGTTAATAAATTGAATGAAATAATATTTTTAGTATTACACTTAAATGGCAATAAGTGAACATACTGTGTAGTTAATCTGGATGTTTCTGAGATAATTTTATTTGTTGGATTAATATTTTGTATTTCATTCAGGGGTATGAGGCAGCTCCATTCGCTAACCATTCTCAGAAGTGACTGTGAGTAGGTCAGACCGGGAAAAAAATGATTAGCCCAACTTTACCCTGTGTGCTTTAGTGCCCCTCAAACATCATAACCACTTACACCATCCTAATTCTTTATCTATGTTCCCATGGCTTGGTTGCAAAAAATATGAAATATCAAAATACTATATCATAATTTGTTCCTATCCAACAATAATGTATGGTGTTTCAACTGAGAGCAATATCCTCTTCAGTAGAAAATGGGATTGTCCATATCAATTATGAGAAAAGAAGCACATAAAAGAAACAAGTGAGTAGCTTGCAAAAACTGCATTTAAATTGTTGGAGAGAGATACATTGCTTACGGGTCTATGACAATTTGCCATAGCCAACCCAACACAGCCAACTTGCTGCAATCAACTTGCTGCAGAACAACTCATCATGGCCAACTTGCTGTGGGACAACTCTCTGCAGGACAAGAGTTGCACTAATATCAAAGAAATGGTGGGATAGCATCAATAAAGAAAGGGTGCAAAACGAGGGAAAGAAAGAAATGTGAATGGCAAAAATTAAAATTGTTTTTTTATTTATTGGAAATAGTTAAATTCATTTCTTAAACTGACATGTGGCAAGTTGATTATTTATTTATTTATTTATTTAGATTTATATACCGTCCCTCTCCAAGAACTCGGGGCAGTGTACAGGGCAATTAAAATGCTATAAACAACACACAATGTATAAAAAATAAAGTAAGATTAAATCAAATAGCCCTTAACAATAAATACATTCTAAAATTTAATTTTTTAAAAAATTTAAACTCTAAAATCCCAATCCCTCAGTCCAGGCTGGCCTGTTAAAACAACCAAGTCTTCAGGTCACGGCGAAACGAGCAAAGGTCGGGAGCCATCCGGAGCTCAACTGGAAGCTGATTCCAGAGGGCAGGCGCGCCCACAGAGAATGCTCTCCCCCTGGGAGCCGCCAGTTGACATTCCCTGACCGATGGCACCCTGAGGAGGCCCTCTCTGTGGGAGTGCACAGGGCAATGGGAAGTTAACGCCGGCAAGAGGTGCTCCCGTAAATAACCCGGACCCATGCCATTTAGGGCTTTATAGGTCATCACCAGCACCTTGAATTGTCCTGTGGTGAGTTATCCCATGGTGAGTTGTCCATGGTGAGTTGGCTGTGGTGAATTGTCCCATTCTGTGACTTACAAAGAATAGCTTGCAAAGAGCCGTGTTTCACAGTGGTTAAAATGCACTATTGTAGGCTAACTCTGCCCACAGCCAGGAGTTTGATGCTGATCTGCTCAATATTGATTTAGCCTTCCATTTTACCAAGGAGCCAGATTATTGGGAATAATATGCTGACTGTAAATTGCCCAGAGAAGTTGTAAAGCACTATGGAGCAGCATATAAGTCTAAGTACTATTGTTCTTGCTACTTGGATCTGTTCTCCCACAGCATCTCTTGTAAGAAGTTATTGACAAATGAAAGTATACAGATTCAGAGCTTTCCAAAATATTGCTATCCTGGTTCTAAAACAGTAATTCAAAATTCAGAATTTAAAATTTAGGCATGATGTTTGCAGCTTCATTTGGCAATTTCAATAGCATGACTTCCATATCTTTTCAGAAGTATGAAGTAATGGGTTGAAGAGAGATCTTGTAAATGATCATCCTCTTTGCAGATCTCCACTGAAAGATGCTTCACTGAGCAGATGCATATATATCTTTTCCACATATAAGCTATTTCTTAGTCCCATATGCTAAAAGATGCTGCTATTTTAAAAAGCTAGGAACACATTGGCTATTAGTGCTTTATTTATTGCAATGCACAGCTTTCATGCTTTGGCATTCAAATGATTAGACCCAAATGACAGGCTATAGAAGCTACTTAAATACAAGCAGCATCTGCCTCTTTGGCAGGCTTCATTTGCAGATGCCTCTGGGTCTGTCAAAGAATAATCTGTTGTATCAGTGGTCTCATTCTTTACGCTTTTCATTTCCTAAAATATCATATATGGTATATTAAAAAAAACAATGTGTTGTTTTTGTAACCAAAATAAAGAATCTAAAAATACAGTCAGTTCAAAATCAGCTTTGGAATAAAAGATTTTGACAGATTTCTTTTACAGCGAATTAGTATGCTCCATTTTATTCTTGTTACAGCTTATGAAATTGAATTGGGGAACCCACAACTGAACTGGTTGGGTCACTTTGCAAGCACAACGCAGTGACATGTTAATATAATTAAACTGGAATCAGGTCTACTTTGTTACATTGCTTTCTATCGTGTCACATACCTTTTCACTGAAAGATCCACTCCCCCACCCCACTTTTTCTAACCTAAACTTCAAAAGTTCTTAATCTATCCTTCATTCAACTCTGTTGCTACTCCAGCAAATTAAGGCATGAAGCTGATCTAGCTACTTTTGACACTTGCAGCAAGATACAAGCGAAATGGCAAGCAATTATCCCTGAGAGTAAAAGAATGCTGTAATGATAAGTTACATACCATAACTAACTACAGGCTGTCTTTTAATTATATATCTGAAATCAACCTGATCCAGATTGTTATCCCAGCCTGTACTGCACTATGTATAGTAACCCAGAATTTCTACACAAACCAAACTAGGGTAAGACAAAAAGGCAGGAGACAATAAGGAAAACAATTATATATGAGAGAGATACACAAAGAAGTCCAGCTTGTTTGTGGAGCTGTTAATGGTATATGTATGTGTAATTCATAGAAGATAATCCCCATTTTATTTCCTTTAATCTTAAGGTAAAAATGGAATTTTGGGGGAAAATCTTGATCATCCTCTCCCTCTTTGGAAGGTTTAGGATGTCTAAAGTTTTACAAATAAAATTTGCATCCTTCTATCTTACAATGTTAGAGGGACGCAGTGGCTCATTAGGTTAGGACGCTGAGCTTGTCGATCAGAAGGTCGGCAATTTGGCGGGTCAAATCCCGAGTGCCGGGTAACAGAGTGAGTGCCTGTTACTCGTCCCAGCTTCTGCCAACCTAGCAGTTCGAAAGCATGTAAAAATGCAAGGAGAAAAATAGGGACCACTACGGTGGGAAGGTAACAGCATTCTGTGCACCTTTGGCATCCAGTCATGCTGGCCACATGACCACGGAGACGCTGGCTCTTCGGCTTTGAAACGGAGATGAGCACCGGCCCCTAGAGTTGGAAATGATTAGCACACATGTGCGGGGGAACCTTTACCTTTACCTTTATCTTACAATGTTATATTTATTTTTTATTTATTAAATTTATATGTCACCCATCTCACTGTCAAATGATTCTTTTATAAGTAGTTATTCTCGAAGTAATTTATTAGCATTAGGTAGCTCTGCCCATTGTGGTTCAAACAAGGTAGAGGAAAAGGGTGGTGGTGGTGGGGTTATCTAAAATGAAAGGAACTGTTGTAGGCTGATGCTATAGAGACAATAGTATTTGTCTTTCAAATATGCCTCTCTTAAAAAAAAAAGATTTACTTTGCTTTTTACTTTTAAGAATAGCAAATAATGCCCTGCTTTTAAGAATGCATTTAAAGAGGAAAATGTCATATGTTTCAGTTTATAATGCTACAATAGAAGAAAAGAATAGTTATAGATGCTAGTAGTTTTTTTTTTTAAAAAAAATAAAACTAAAACTTTTTGTTCATGTGTTGAGTTGGGAAACTAAATCTGTTGGGAACTAAATTTAAATATTTTTTTTTCAGTGCAAGCTCCTTTTCAGAGACTCCTTGACAATTCTTATTTAAAACAGCAGTCTTTTGTCCTTATTCAAGGTTTGTTTATTAGCAGACCTAAGAAAGAAATGTTCACACTTAAAAAAAAAATCAATAGTTCTCTTTTCTTTATAGTGCCAAGTACCAACAAAACAAATTTATCTTGAGAATATCATTTGGGGATTGCAATCATCCAGATCATTCTGACAATGCAGATTAGTTCTTCAGTAAATATAACTCTGTAGGCAAAGTTAATTCTAGAGGCAGAGCAACTGAAAACCGTAACTTTATAACACAAATGACAGCAGCACAGAACTGATAATAGTATCCTGCATTGAAACAGCAGGAAATTCATGGATACAATTATTAGAATGATTAAAAATTCTAGTACAGAAAAGCATAAATTTCTATTTGCAGCAATAGTAGAAGAATTAATGGTATCATAGCTATTGTATACCAGTAAGTAAAGATTTCCTCTAGTAGAACTCAGCTTCAGGAATACATTTAGATAATTTTTTTGGGAACAATGAAACAGTTTTCCACTGCTTTTTATGGGATGCTTTTGAAACTTCAAGCTTAGCCTCGGCTAGGAGGTTTCCTGAAGATTTCCTATTGAAATTTCATCCATGTCCAGCCTTGTTTAGCATTCCAAGATCAGCAAAGGTCAGTTCAAAGGAGCTTATGTACACTGAGAGCTTATGCATCAGAGACAAATTCCTTGTGTGTCCAATCACACGTGGCGAATAAAGAATTCTGTTCTGTTCTGTTCTATTAATATGTTCAGATGTCTTTGTTGGTGTGTCCAATCATACATGACCAATAAAGAATTCTATTCTGTCCTGTCCTGTCCTGTCCTATCCTAATCATCAGGATTGAACTGCAGACTGTGAGCAGAGAAAGCCGGCAATACTGCATTTTAACAACTGCGCCATCACAGCTCAGTTATTTCCACCTGGATGCTTGGCCCAAATGCCTTTTTTTTTTCTTGCATCAAAGCCACTGAACAAAGGGAACTGCATTAGAACCAGATTAGTTTGACTAGTCTGACTTCTGAAGTAAAGGTTAATATTGGATTGTAATTGTTTCATATGCCCTTAGTAGCTAGATAACTTTAGATGACTAGTCTTCTGCTCTGAATGGTTAAACAAAGTCTTAGAAATAAGCATCATTTTGCTGTAGAAAAGAAGACTAAAATTTTAAAATGTAATAACCTGGGCAGCTGCAACTGCCTACTTGCTGACATTATTGAGAGAGAGAGAGAAAGAGATTTAAAGAAAAAAAAAATCAAAAGAAACTGAATTTCACTGTGTGTCATTGGGCTCTGCTTGAACAGGCCAACCCAAGAAATATGCTAAGCATGTTTCCTGATTTTGTTTTCAGCTGCTATTCCTGAACAACTCATAGGAACCTGAACCCATTTCTACCTATTCTTATATACCTCCCAAATCCTCCATTTGAGCTCCAAAGTCCATCCTTAAATATTGCATGCTCTAGATAAGGGTACAAAATTAATTCATTCAAATTGATTAGCAGCCCAACTCCAATGGGTTCTGGAGTCTCCATATGTGACCTAGCAATCTCTCATAGATGGGATGGGCATTACATTGAAGGAGATTGTGTATTTTAGGATGTGAAATATGTGCTTAAGCCTTGCAGATCTTTACCTGGGAAGGGAAAGGGCTGCTCTTATTTTTGGCATACAGCACTCAAGATGTTTTACAAAGATGCTGAGAATCTAGATAAGACAATTTTCAAAGGTGGCCATAAGCTTAGCCTGCTGGGAGTCGGCAACTAGATTTATTTTTGACTTATTTATTTTTAAAATACATATGCCAGTTTTCAAAATAAAGCTTTTTCTGGGTGGCTTCTAAACTCTAAATCATTTTTTTAAAGGCTTTGTGTTCTTCTACATATCTGTAGTAAAGCAACGTCTTCTCATTACAAATATCAAAGCAAGATTCAACCATCAGGTATGTTATTCATAAAAAAAAGCTTAATTTGTTTTCATGATCTTAAACCTCTCTGTCATTCTTTCCATTTTAACCCTGATTATTGTTGTGGTTGTTGTGGTTGTTAGCTGCAAAGTCGTCTCTGACCCATTGTGACCCCATGGACAATGTTCCTCCAGGCCTTCCTGTCCTCTACCATCTTCTGGAGTCCATTTAAGCTCACGCCTACTGCTTCAGTGACTCCATCCAGCCACCTCATTCTCTGTCGTCCCCTTCTTCTATTGCCCTCAATCTTTCCCAGCATTAGGCTCTTCTCCAGTGAGTCCTTCCTTCTCATTAAGTGGCCAAAGTATTTGAGTTTCAGCTTCAGGATCTGTCCTTCTAAAAGGCAGTCAGGGTTGATCTCCTCTAGGACTGACCGGTTTGATCACCTTGCAGTCCAAGGGACTCGCAGGAGTCTTCTCCAGCACCATAGTTCAAGGCCTCAATTCTTTGGCACTCAGCCTTTCTTATGGTCCAACTTTCACTGCCATACATTGCAACTGAGAAGACCATAGCCTTGACTATACACTCTTTTGTTGATAGGGTGATGTCCCTGCTTTTTAGTGTGCTGTCTAGATTTGCCATTGTTTTCCTCCCCAAGAGCAAGCATCTTTTAATTTCTTGGCTACAGTCCCCATCTGCGGTGATCTTGGAGCCCAGCAAATTAAAATCTGTCACTACCTCTATTTCTTCCCCATCTATTTGCCAGGAATTGAGAGGGCTGGATGCCATGATCTTGGTTTTCTTAATGTTAAGTTTCAACCCAAGTTTTGCACTCTCCTTCTTCACCTGCAACATGAGGCTCTTTAGTTCCTCTTCATTTTCTGCATATCATCTGCATATCTTAGGTTGTTGATATTTCTCCTGGCTATCTTAATTCCAACTTTTGATTCATCTAGTCCTGCCTTTCTCATGATGTGCTCTGCATATAAGTTAAATAGGCAGGGCGACAGTATACAGTCTTGCCGGACTCCTTTCCCAATTTTGAACCAATCATTGGTTCCGTGTCCAGTTCTCATTGTTGCTTCTTGGCCCGCATATAGGTTTCTCAAGAGACAAATAAGATGGTTTGGTCCTCCCATCTCTTTAAGAACTTGCCACAGTTTGTTGTGATCCACACAATCAAAGGCTTTAGCATAGTCAATGAAGCAGAAGTAGATGTTTTTCTGAAACTCCCTAATTTTCTCCACGATCCAGCGTATGTTGGCAATTTGACCTCTAGTTCCTCTGCCTCTTTGAAATCCTGCCTGTACTTCTGGTAGTTCTAGATCCACATACTGCTGGAGTCTAGCTTGTAGGCTTTTAAGCATAACTTTACTAGTATGTGAAATGAGTGCAATGGTGTGATAGTTTGAACGTTCTTTGGCACTGCCTTTCTTTGGAATTGGAATGTAAACTGATCTTTTCCAATCCTGTGGCCACTGTTGGGTTTTCCAAATTTGCTGGCAAATTGAGTGTAGCACTTTTACTGCATCGTCTTTTAAGATTTTGAATAGCTCAGCTGGAATACTGTCACCTCCACTAGCTTTGTTGTTGCTTAGTTTTTCTAAGGCCCACTTCACTTCACATTCTAGGATGTCTGGCTTGAGAAGAGTGACCACCTCATCATGGTTATCAGGGACATTAAGCTCATTCTTGTATAGTTCTTCTGTGTAATTTTCCACCTCTTCTTAATCTCTTCTGCCTCTGTTAGGTCCCTGCCAGTTTGGTCCTTTATCATGCCCATTTTTGCTTGAAATGTTCCCTTCATCTATCCAATTTTCTTGAAGAGATCTCTGGTCCTCCCTGTAATGTATTGGGCTTAATGAAACACGATGTGGTAAGCTGGAGTTAGCTAACGGCTCCCAGCACCTGAGACACCCTGTCTCCGGTGCTGCTATTGGCTGCCCCTAGGCAGCAATGGGTTGCTTTAAACCTATTGGCTACCACCTAGGGGCCAGGCTATAAATTGCTGCAAGCTGCAGACTAGTTCCTCAGTTCAGATCCTGCAAGCAAATAAACATGTTCATTGCTGGACTCATTCACCTCGTCTTCATTCCTGCGCAATGAACTCACTACACAACACTGGCGACGAGCTGAAAGTCACTAGGGGAGACGCAGCGCACACCTGGCAGGAAAAGCATTCCTCCCCTATGGTCGGCTAGCCAAACACACTAGCAACCACGCGCTCAGTGGGTCAGTCCCTGGGCAAAGGAGGAGCAGGATCAGAAGACGCAGGAACCAGCCGCAAGCAAATAAATATGTTCATTGCTGGACTCACTCGCCTCGTCTTCATTCCTGCGCAACGAACTCACTACACAACACTCCCTATTCTATTGCTTTCTTCTATTTGTTTGCACTGTTCATTTAAAAAGGCATTCTTATCTCTTCTAGCTATTCTCTGGAATTCTGCATTTAATTGGGCATACCTTTCTTTTCTCCCTTGCCTTTCGCTTTCCTCCTTGTCAAGGTATAAATCACCTTAGTAGAGGGCGAAGGACTGTGCTTCAGAGGATGGATGATGTGCATGAAGGAAGGAAATAAAACACGACACATAATCTTACTAAATACCTTTTAATTACAAAAATATAAAAACTAAATATATATTATAAAGAGAGAGCTAGCTGACTTCATCCTAACATAACAGACAGTAACAGCAAAGTGTGAAGGACAATAAAGAAATAACTGTGAGAAACTTTTTCTAGACATGCGCACTAAACAGTCTGAAACCATAACATATGGGATTCACTATGGTTACCAGATAAGTTATCACAACAGGTGCAGAGAGCAGGGAAAATGTACAGTTAGAAATGAACTTTTCTGATGAACAAAAAAAACAAACGTGCAGTGACATTCCCCTTCTTTTGTCAGCAAAGTGAAGACTCAAGTAAGGCACATCTTCTCACGCAGATACTCATGCTGGGCTGTAGGAAGTGGTTTGTTCAGCATATCAGCAATTTGATCACGTGTAGGCACATACTGTAATGTCACAAAACCTTGTTTAACCAGTTGTCTTATGTTCTGATATCAGATGTCAATGTGTCTGGACCTTGAACCTGTAAAACATGTTTCAGAAATATAAACCACAGATTCATTATCTTCCATCACAGTGATCGGTCAAATCGGATGTGTCCAGATATCTGTGACTAAAGCATCAAACCAGGTTAAAGAATTGCATGCATCAGACACACAAGCATACTCAGCTTCTGTAGAGGAACAAGAAACAAAATTCTGTTTACGCACATGCCAGTAAACAGGACAACCATTTAAGAACATCATGTAACCTGAAGTACTTTTCCGTGACTTCTTATCACTCGCCCAATCTGGCTGTTTAATCCACTGGCTGTTTAATCCACTGGCTGTTTAATCCACTGGACCTAGAACCTGTAAAACGCAGTTCAGAAATATAAACCACAGATTCATTATCTTCCATCACAATGATCGGTCGAATCGGATGTGTCCAGATATCTGTGACTAAAGCATCAATTAAGGCTTGGAATTACTTGGAATTAAGTTTTGGAATTGCTGCTGCTTTAGATTTGGCTTTCTTGCAGACAGCACAGTCCAAGAACATCCTAACCTCTTGCAAACTCTGGCATCTTCTTCAGAACACGGAAACTGGCATGACCCAATCTTCTGTGCCACTTATGGATACACCTGGAATGCAAAGATTTACCTGTTAGTGAATTCTCAACATTAGCATTTTTATTAGAAACCCCAGGCTTGTCATGAGCAACCTGTGTCTTTTTTATATTTTTATTAACTTTAGGAACCTTTGGAGTAGCAACAGGATCTCTCTCTGGGATGTCTCTCTCTGGGCCTGTGCTTTTTGGAACGTGTATACTTGCCTGCTCTTGCTGCTTAGACTTTGGTTTTATGTAATAAACACCACCAACCACCATGGTTTCAGCAACAATATCTCCATCTTTGACTATATAACTTGCTTTTTCAAGATGATGGACCTGAAAATGAGAAAACCTAGACAAATGACTCTGACTAAGCAAATTACTACTGGCAAATGGAACGTAGTAAACATCAGGAATGAGAGCACCAAGCTCTTCAAGTTCAGGTTCAGGCTCATGCTCATGCATCTCTGTGTAAAGCTCTTTTCTGTAGGTAACATGTAATGCTGCTCCACTGTCCAAAGTCCAAAGAAGTCGTCTGTCATACTCTAGTTGAGACTGTGGATCATTGGTCACAACCAATGTGACAAGTGGAGCTTGTGGATCACGCCTGGAACCACAACCATGACCTTGTCGTCCGCCTCTACCTCTGCCTCCTCTGGAATCTGTTCCTCTGGGCTGGTACGTGACGGGCGCTGGAACTCGTTGGGGACAATCCCGGGTGGCATGTCGCACACGATTGCAGATGTAGCATCTTGGCATCCTTGGAACATAGGTCCTTCCATGGAAGGTACACCTCGCTGGAGCTCTTAACGCTGGTGGTTCCCTTAAATGTGGCGTGGTTTGCATAAATGCCTCTTCTTCGGTTAAAATTCTGCATATATGATCCACTGTGCATTGAGCAATAGGCACTTGATTGATCTTGGAAATAGCATCTTTCCACTCATGATTCAAAGAATTGATGATAATGCTGATCATTTGAAAAATCATCAATAGGATAGCCTTTTTCACCCAGTTCTTTTCTAATACCTTTCATTTTAGTCAAATGTGCTCCAATATGTTCACCAGGTTTTAATCTGGAACCATGGAACTCAGACAAAAGTAAACATGTAGACTCAATTGATGTAGGCCTATAACATGTCTCTAATTTGTTGGGCAGTTGCATCTTGTGAAAACGTGAGCTGCAATTCAGTGTCCATTGACATCAATAATGTTGTGCATGCTCTATTATCCAAGTCCCATATGTCAGGAGTCCATGGCTGGGCAGGAGGATTAAACACCATCATGTGAGTACCTTCTCTGCGTAGCAAAAGTCCAACCTCACTGACCCATGCCCTGTAATTCTGTCCTGATTTCTTTAATTTTGAGTCAC
>JAKJMR010000182.1:1554492-1573178 GCA_024449315.1 Daboia siamensis
CGGCAGTTGCATTGAAGCTGCCAGTAGTATCAGTGCTGGCTGTGACTGTCTTTGAGCTGCTATTCCACCCTGGCCAGCAGGAGGCGCTGGCGCTGGGGCTGGTGCAGTAGCATAACCTGCAGATGACACTGGCCTTCGCATATAAGAACCTCAGATAATGGCAGAAATCTTGTGGGTGTGGCAATATGGCCGGTTCTTGCTCATAACTCCTCTCATATTGCTGAACCATTGACACATATTCCTTTGCCTGCTGCAAACACTTTTCAAAAACCCCAATTTGTTCACGGTAGCCTTGCATAGCCCTATCCCGCATAGTTTGCTTGGGGCTTGAAGGAGCAGAAGGAATTTTCTTCGGCTTCACTTTAGGTTTTGCTCCAAGCCTTTGAAATTCATCTTGAGCCCCTGGAGTGTGAACATTTTCAAGAGCAGCTGCCAGGGAGCTTGGAAAAGTAGAAAAAGGAGTGACTGACCTTGTATCATCGACAGGAGCAGGTGCGTCTTCTCCAAGGCGTGTGGCTGAAGAGATCAGAGTTAGTAAAGTTGAAGGGAGATGCCCCACAGACAGGCTCCTAGCCTCCCTTTTCAGCCGTGGCTTCCTTCCTGACATGTTTCAGCAGTTAATCACCACTGCCTTGCTAGAACTAACTAACTGATAACAGCCGCAGAAACATGTATCCCTAAAAACATAAATCAAATCATCCTCTGCTACCAAATGTCAAGGTATAAATCACCTTAGTAGAGGGCGAAGGACCGTGCTTCAGAGGATGCATGATGTGCATGAATGAAGGAAATAAAACATGACGCATAATCTTACTAAATACCTTTTAATTACAAATATATAAAAACTATATATTTACTAGTCAGTAAAAACTCCTGGTCTTGTTTTTACTGACTAGTAAATAGAAGGCATTGTATCAGCCTGTGCCCTGCTTCATTTTATACTCCAAGGCCAAACCTATTTTTATTTATTTTTTATTTTTTATTACATTTATATCCCGCCCTTCTCCGAAGACTCAGGGCGGCTTACAAGCTTAGCAGTAGCCTTCATTCTATGTATATGCCTGTTTGTTAGGGCTTTCACACACACACCCAAGCGGTATTATTACAAAGTCAGCTTAATTGCCCCCAATAATCTGGGTCCTCATTTTACCTACCTCGAAAGGATGGAAGGCTGAGTCAACCTTGAGCCTGGTGGAATGCGAACCTGCACTAATTGCAGGCAGCTGGTGTTACTTAAGGAGGCATTAGCCCTCTGCTCCACCAAGGCTCCACCAAGGTTGCTTCATTTTGTACTCCAAGGCCAAACTTGCCTGTTATTCCGCTTATCTTTTGGCTTCCTACTTTAGCATTCCAATCCCCCATGATGATAAGGACATCATTTTTTGGTGTTAGTTCTATAAGGTGCTGTAGGGCTTCATAGAACTGTTCAATTTCATCCTCTTCAGCAGTGGTGGTTGGGGCATAGACTTGGACTACTGTGATATTGAATGGTTTGCCTTGGATTTGAACTGAGATCATTCTGTCATTTTGGGGATTGTATCCCAGTATTGCTTTTCCTATTCTTTTATTGACTATGAAGGCTACTCCATTTTTTCTGAGGGATTCTTGCCCGCAGTAGTATACCTGATGGTCATCTGAATTAAATTCACCCATTCCTGTCCATTTTAGATCGCTGATTCCTAAGATGTCGATGTTCAGTCTTTTCATCTCTTGTTTGACCACGTCCAGCTTGCCTTGATTCAGCATTCGACTTTCCTTTCACCACCAGATATATCTACAGCTGAGCATCCTTTCGGCTTTGGCCCAGTCGCTTCATTCTTTTTGGCACTACTAGTACTAGCCCTCTGCTCTTCCCCAGTAGCATATTGGATGCCTTTCGGCCTGAGGGCTCATCTTCCAGCGTCATATCTTTTTTCCTTTTGGTATAAGGAAAAGGTTTTCCATAAGGTTTTCATGGCAAAGATACTGGAGTGGGTTGCCATTTCCTTCTCCAGTGGATCACGTTTTGTCAGAACTCTCTGCTAAGACATGTCTGTCTTGGGTGGCCCTGCACAGCATAGCTCATAGCTTCATTGAATTACACAAGCCACTTCACCACGACAAGACAGTAATCAACGAAGGGGTTAACCCTGATACAGGTGTCAAATCTAAAATGCAAATTCCATATTCAAACACTATCTTGATAAAGTTAATTCAGGGTTGCAAACTATTGTGCAAGTTTTCACATTTCAAGAATGATCATCAGGCAAGCTAGTTTCTTTTCTTATTTTAAAGCTTCACATGGTGTGTTATGGATGCAGGCACCTGCATAGCAACAGCCACCAGGGGGCGTTGGCCTGAACGGTTTTGGCGGGAAACCCAGTTTCGGCGGGAAACCTAGGGCCAACCCCATTGGCTGTCCGCTTATCTGGCTAGGGATTTAAGGAGGCCAGGTAACCCTCATTCCTCAGTACGCTACCCCCCTTCCAATAAAGAGCTGAACACGTTCTCCAGCTGGCATCTCTTCCTTGCATCAGACCCAGTACATTACAGTGGCGACGAGGATAGGATTGCTGCCGACAAGGAGCTGAAGTCACTTGGGGAGCGCTCTGCACGCTGAAGGAAGGAGGAATCTTCCCTTTCCTCCCAACGCGACCACCAGCCAACCGGACCACGCCAGTCACCGCATCCATGACTCAAGACCCGAAACCAATGCCATGATAGCAAAGGCCAGACAACCCCGTGAATTCGGCACCCGCCACCCTGAGACATGGGCCCGGTACCCGGCTCACGCCGAACTGTACATGCACTTCAACCAGATCTCAAAGGATGGCGCGAAGGCGGCAGCCCTGCTCTGCATTGGGGGGTCTGCACTCCTAGAGATCGCTGCGAACCTGTTCGCCCCAGAAGCAATCAATACCATTGCATACCGGGACCTCGTGGCCAAGCTCAATGCCAACTTCCAGCCCCGGTGCTCCAAAGTGGCCGCGAGGTCACAGTTCAAAAAAAGGGACCAGCGCCCCGACGAGTCCGGTGCCAAATTCCTCGCCACCCTATGAGAAGCCGCCGTCGCCTGCAAGTTTTCAAACTTGGAGGAGCGGCTATGGGACCGGCTGATCTGAGGCCTACGAGACAGGCGTCTGCAAGAGCGCCTGTTCGAAAGAGAGGAGGTTTCGCTCCAGGAAGCCGAAGACGCCATCCTGGCCCACAAAGTGGCCTGCGGGGCCGTCCAAGCAGTCCAGGAGACCCGGACCGGCAGCCAGGCAGCCAGCATCCACCAGCAGGTCGCCACAGCCGAGGACGATCAGAGCATCGACCTCCTCCAGCGAAAGTCGACCCCCGACCAGCGAGTCAGACTTCCAGACAAGCCCAGGCCTCCCAGCAATGCCGCCAACCCTCAGAAATGCGCAGGTTGTGGTGGGAACCACGTGCGCAGCCTCTGTAAGTTCCAGTCGTCCGCGAGTCGGGCCTGCAAGAAGACAGCCACATAGCCACGGTCTGTCGTAGCCGCCACCCCGAGAGGAGATCCACAAGCTGCAACCGGAGGAATCACCATTCGAAGGTAATGGGGCCCTGACCAAAACGCGAATTGGCTATGTTGAGAGCCGGCTGGCCATTAACCACACAGATAGCCGCTGGCTGCTCAAATCCAAAATTAGATTAACAATCCGCTTGCAAGGCGTTCCTTGCAGCATGGAGCTTGACTCTAGATCAGCGGTCTCAATCATTTCGGACAAGACCCTTAACTATATTAATAGCCGGAGCAAGCAGCGGATTAAATTGCGGCCTCCAAATTTAACCCTGACCAATTTCCAGAATTCGCCGGTCAAGGTAAAGGGGGAGTTTAAGGGTCACAAAGAGCACCTGGAAGTTGTAGTGGTAGAGGGCCGGATAGCCAGCCTGGTTGGTCTAGACTGGTTTGAGACCCTGGGAATCACAGTCTCCGGGATCCACCGGATCCAGGGAGACTCCGTCGAGGCCATCTGCAAGGAGTTCGCAGACGTCTTCGATGGAACGCTGGGCAGATACACAGGGCCCCCCATATTGTTCAAGGTTAACTCGAACGTTCCCCCTGTGAGGGGGTTCTCAACGTGGGGGACCTGGTCTGGGCTAGGAACTATGGGGCAGGGCATCCATGGGTTCCAGGGACAGTGGTTGAGAAAACTGGACCCCTCTCTTACATCGTGGGGGTGGAGGGGGACAGACACATAAGGCGACACATCGACCAGTTCAGAGGAAGGGTCCCTGAGTGCACCACACACACCCAACAGGGGAGCCACACCCCAGGAGAGGTCAGGCCAGCCAGAAACAACACAGAACAGGAACCCGAAGAGGAGGGCCTCCTGAACCCAGCTCTGCTCAATCCAGCACAGAGGCCTCACGAACCAGCCGTCCAAGCCCAGGGCCAAGCCACGCCCAGACGGTCCACCCGGCCCCACAGGATACCTGCCTACCTGGCAGACTATGTGTGCAAGTGATCACCCCACAGTTGCCATGCATTGACACACAGTGTATATAATTATGTAGCTAGTTGCAAAATTGTTCTATAGCTGTTATGTGGTTCTTCTCTAAGGGGAGAGGGATGTTATGTATGCAGGCACCTGCATAGCAACAGCCACCAGGGGGCGTTGGTCTGAACGGTTTTGGCGGGAAACCCAGTTTTGGTGGGAAACCTAGGGCCAACCCCATTGGCTGTCCACTTACCTGGCTAGGTATTTAAGGAGGCAGGTAACCCTCATTCCTCAGTATGCTACCCCCCTTCCAATAAAGAGCTGAACACGTTCTCTGGCTGGCATCTCTTCCTTGCGTCGGACCCACTACATTACATGGTGGAGGAATAAATCTATTTACTTGTAGTATTATGTGTAGGCAGTCTAGTGTTATCATGAAAGCCTGAATCAAACAAAAGCTGACCAAATGGTCTCAGACTGCACTCTAGTCAGCTTGTTCAGAACATTAGAAACAGATTTTTTTTATTAAAATTCCCATGAAGTTTTCTCCCCAAAGCAGATTTCGGGTAAAGCAAAGCATTCCAATCCATATAACCACTTAGATAGATGGTTAATGTGTAGATAGAAGGCTTAAATGAGGAGTTGGAAGAAAAGTGGGTGAGAAAAATCGCAGTAATAGAATTTATTCTTACCTCGTCCTTCCTATCTGCAGAAAGTCATATATGGACTCAGACCATGACAGCTTCTTACAATATGAGCTAGTTTTTTTTGTGAAGACACTATAAATTATGCCTTTGGTGTGCCCACAGAATTATCACTTAAATTATTCTGGAGTTTGACTTGTTGTCCTCTTCTGCCATGCAATATTTGCACATATATGAATCCACAAATCACTCCTAAGACTGAAGCGTGAATGTAAAATATGCTGTGAGATCTAGAGTAAGATGTATACTAAATCAAGCCAGATTTCTAGGGGACATCATTTAAATTTTATAAAGATAAGGAATATGGATTCTGGTGGTTTTCTTTATGAATAGGCCGAAAGTCATTGGCCGTACCACTGCACAGAGGCATGAATATGTGGAAGGAAAATGAATCATGCCACCTTGATTTATGCGTCAGTATAAAGCAGAATGGTTTGTGTATCCACATTTTTGAACTCCAAATATGAGATTTGTGTCCTTTCTTGGGGTCAGTCAATCACTTTCTGGGAGAAGGTTCACAATGCATATATCCAAAATGAAGAAAAAAAAACACTAAACATGGTAAGTTTTTAATCTACCTTTTTTTTAAGAAAAAAAAAGTTTATCTTGGTAGAGTAGTCACAGTTTGTGTTAACTTTTGTCCTTCTTCCTGACAGTTTGCTGGAAGCTTTTAAAACAAAACAAAACAAAAAATTCCTGCAAATGGAGCATCACAACAGCACATAACTTTTTTCCCCCTCATTGCACAAGCTAACCTCTATGAATAAGCATGCCTACATCGCACAGTGAAATTAACAAGCTGAGTAGCATGAAATCTGCCATTGAATGTAGCAGGAGGTCAGGAGAATGGTTTTTTTTTTTTGGAAAATTAAGTTGCAGAGGTGCTCTTTAGCATAACTTCAGGCTGACAAGTGAAAGCTAAAATTGTTATGGATGCTACTTGATAATAAATTGAATAAACTCAATGTGTCCCAAGACTGATTAAATAGACCTAGATGATCCTATATGTTTGCCATTGTCTTCAGCCTAGTAATAAAAAGTATAGGACAAAGGTGGAAGATTCATCCAGAACAACTGTAAATAGAAGTGTTAGCAAGGACTGCCCTTGAGCTAAATTTACTAAATAGATTTCACAGATGAGTTTCAGAACCATATTCTGTAGTGGCATTGTATTAAGTGGCATCAATTATACTTGAGTAGGAACACAGTCTAACTGTATTTCAAGCGAGGGCTCTGGGTAAAGAACCAATATTCTTCCTTTTTTCTCTCTTTTTTTTCCTGCAATTGCATGCTATGTGTAACATTGATTTATTTCTGGATTACAGTATAATCTTTGCAATGATCTACCCCAAAGCTTCTATAAGTACAGGAGGATTGAATAATCTTTATCTAGAGATTTTGCCCAGCAACTTCATCAAGCATAAACGATAGTGAAAGATGTTGAGAATCATAGGAGATTGTTTTAAATAAATAGCTCCAGTTCCATCATTTTAGTGGGCTACCAGGCCCATGTGATTTTGGAGCGCATGATGTTAAAACAAACCTATTGTTATTATTGGAGTAACAAACAATGATGTTTTAGTTTAATAAAAGACCAGAATAAGGTGCTGAGGGAATAAGATAGATGCATCAAATTATTACTCTGAATACAAAAGCTACCAATCACAAACCTATATGCAGATTAATCAATAAACAAAGAGAAAGAGCTAGACAAGGGCAACAAAGTCTAATCTAATCAAGACAAATATTTTCTATAGAGATCCTGATTCCTAGTGTCAGACAGAAAAACTGTTCCCACAATCATTGCAGCCCACCCAGATTAGTCTCTGTGTGTATGACTTTGAGCTGCTTCTCACAGCCCAGATTCACTTCCTATCTCTCACTGGAAGAGAACAAGAGCTTTCAAAATTATAACAGGCTCATTCTTTTTGTTCATCCCCTGCTGCAGCCTTGACCTAGTATAACATCAAATAAAGATTCTCTGTTTCATGGGGAGAAGCTGAATAATACACCCAAGCATCCTATGTGTTCTTGTGTGATCTGAAAAATGAGACATGTGATTCATCTGGAAAGCCAAAACTACACAAGGGTAATTTATAATCAGCCACTAGTTTCAGGTTTGCTAAAAGGCTTGGTTAGTGTTTAATGTCGTACTATAAATTCCTACTGAAATCACACCTCAGGTTCTTAAAGTGATGTTGTTTGAAAAACCGCAACCAAGAAGTCATCTTGAAATGCAGGAAAGATAATTGTGCTACTATTTTGATCTTGCCCTCAGTACTAATAATAATGATTATTGCAACTTGCAACAAGTCTCTAAAACCAAAATTAGGGAGAAAAAGTACTATTTTAATGCTTCTCTCATCCATATTCTTTCCCAAGACAATAACATTCAGTAAAATGGCTGTGAGGCACTTTTAAAATGTTATTTGTAAAAACAATCCATGGCATGATACAGTTAGCTGGCTTCAAATATACTGAAGTCTGAAAAAAATATGAAGTGGGATAGCTCTCCGTCACTTCTGGCCAGAAAGGCATAGAATAAACAAACAAGCAAACAAAAATAGATCAGACACAAGAGCCATCATTTGTTACCACAGTTTTCAAATCTGTAACAACACTGAAGAATTCTACAGTCATTTCAAGGATTGATAACAGAAGTTGACAGTTTATGTTGAATCTTAAAACTTCATTGCAATCCATCTGGGAATTGATGTCATTTCTAATTTAGGAAATGTACATTAGTCACCACCATCAATATTTTACATGGTATATTTACAAATATACCAATTTGAAGTATATTTTTCCTTAGTTTCTTTTTCTCCTCACGGCTTAAAATCCCCCTCCCCCCCCAACAATTAAGTTTGCTTCTTCTCTTTGCTATACTCATCACCTTGTAATTTTATGCAATTCTTCTTGGTAAAGTGAGGAATGAAAGAGTTAATATCTATTGGCAATTTTTTTTCTGTTAACCAAACTGATGATGCTTAAAATTATTCAGAAGAATAAATCATTCTGCTTTTCATTCTCACTAGAGACTGTGCTTTATACACACATTTTGTAACATAAATCTTTTATCACATTGACATCAATAGAGAAGCTGTGCAATGCAGCATTCTCTACTGACTATATAATTGAAAACTTTGAGCAGATAATGAAGTGACTTGATGTCTCCCAACCAGCAACTTTTTCCACTACATTTTGTGATAAAAATGTATTTACCAGACAGGCAGAAAAAAGCCAGATCTATTTCTGATTAGATTTTAAATTCTACAATGTAAATATACCCAAAGGGTATATTTTATAGGTGCACTAAAATGCCGTGGGTTAATAGTATCATTCTTATATAAGGCTATGATAATGATTTAGAATAGAGGAAACTGTCTTGTATGTTACTTCAAAGATGGACAGAAGTCAGTTCCGGACCATGTGGATAGGAAAGGAGAGATCACATGCACAGCCCCTAACCTGGGGTATATTTCAAGGCCTGACAGGCTCACCTCTTCAGTTAAACAATAATTCAGGAGCCAGTATCATCGGCATGATGATGATATTTTATTGTACATCTCAATCCTGAGCTGCACAGGTGAAGCTGTTAATGTACTGAATCAGTGTCTGATGGCAGGTCAAGTCTGAATAGGGAGCAACAGATTCGGCTTCAGTTCTGACAAGACTAAGTGACTGTGGTTATTTGTGACACCTGGGCCTAGGACATTTTCACTTTTGGACTTATATAGAAAGCACTTTTTTCCATTTGAGATTGTCATACAACATACTTACTCACTTGGAATCCTCTAAGTCTTATAGTTTAAAGGGTAGGGGGCAAATATGGCCAGGAGGACCTTTGCATACTGTAGGTTGATCTTATGCAAAGATTCACTTTATATGCTAGTTGTGTTCTTTTCTCAGCCAGGAGACTCTTCAAATGACCACTCATGCTGGAGTAATCTCACAGCTGTAATTATAATGTGCTCTACATGGGGCTGCCCCTGAAGATTATCCAGAAGCTAGAGCTGGTCCAAAATACATTGAAATGGGCAGTAATGGGTGTTTCTCATTAGATCCATGTGTTATTGCTGCTTTTCAAGCTGCACTGGTTACAAGTCAGCTTACAGGTGTAATTCAAGGTGACAGTCGTCACCTATGTAGCCCTTCATGTCATGGAGCCTGGTTATCTCAGACGCTTCCTGTTGTTTGTGTGATACAATTAGGCAAACTAGGTATTTTCAATTATTATTATTTTTTTGGTACCATGGCTGCTGCCCTCTGAACAGCATCCCCTTGGAGACACACATTCCTGAAGTATTTTAGAAGACTCCTAAGACCTGGCTGTGCTATCATCTATGGGTTTGGGTAATTGTGGAGCCCCATTGATTTTTTTTTCCTATTTATATGGCTCTTGCCTATGTTTGTTTTAATACACTTTTTAATTATGCATTCTTTTAAATTATATATACTCTAGCCAGAGTGATTTCAGGGTCAAGCAGTATTGAAATCAAACAAACAAACAAACAAACAAACAAACAAACAAACAAACTATGAACTTCCAGATATTGCTGAACTATAATTCCCACAATACCTCATCAAGGTAAGACAATTGAGAGATGATGTTTTGCAGCCTCTGGTTCCCCTTTCCTGATCAAGCTTTAGCTATACTTACTAACCTGCTTGCTTGCAAAATCAACAATTCAGACAGGAATGTTTCCCAACTCTATCAGAGATGTATGCCAGGGACTGAACTCTGAATTTTATAAATGCAAAATTACTGTTCTGCCTTTGAGTTGCAAAACTATTTTTATATAAAGAGAATTCTGCACCTAGGCTTTATACAGTACCTGCCTGTTATTCCCTTTCAACACTATTTATGATTTGATACTTTTATTTTCCTGAAAGATATATATCTTCAGTCAATGAAAATGACGGACCTTTGGTCAACAGGATTCCCAGGACAACAGCTGATATTATCAAGATTAAGACCATAAAAGATCATATGAAATAAGAATGAAAACACAAATACGTGTATTTATTATGTTTGGTGGCCAGTGAAAATAAGTATTTCTTAACTTTTCTTTTCTTTTCTTGCACTGTTTAATTTGTTTTCATGTTCTTCCTTTCCTTCTTTCCTTTTGGTTTCTTTTATTGTATAAAATAATTAATAAATTGTTGTTGTTGTTAGCTGCGAAGTCGTGTCTGACCCATCGCGACCCTATGGACAACATTCCTCCAGGCCTTCCTGTCCTCCACCATCTTCTGGAGTCCATCCAAGCTCACGCCTACTGCTTCAGTGACTCCATCCAGCCACCTCATTCTCTGTCGTCCCCTTCTTCTATTGCCCTCGATCTTTCCCAGCATTAGGCTCTTCTCCAGTGAGTCCTTCTTTCTCATTAGGTGGCCAAAGTATTTGAGTTTTAGCTTCAGGATCTGGCCTTCTAAACAGCAGTCAGGATTGATCTCCTCTAGGACTGACCGGTTTGATCGCCTTGCAGTCCAAGGGACTCGCAGGAGTCTTCTCCAGCACCAGAGTTCAAAGGCCTCAATTCTTTGGCGCTCAGCCTTTTTTATGGTCCAACTTTCACTGCCATACATTGCAACTGGGAAGACCATAGCCTTGACTATACGCACTTTTGTTGACAGGGTGATGTCTCTGCTTTTTAGTGTGCTGTCTAGATTTGCCATGGCTTTCCTCCCGAGGAGCAAGCGTCTTTTAATTTCTTGGCTACAGTCCCCATCTGCAGTGATCTTGGAGCCCAGGAAAATAAAATCTGTCACTACCTCCATTTCTTCCCCATCTATTTGCCAGGAATTGAGAGGGCCAGATGCCATGATCTTGGTTTTCTTAATGTTAAGTTTCAACCCAAGTTTTGCACTCTCCTTCTTCACCTGCAACAAGAGGCTCTTTAGTTCTTCTTCACTTTCTGCCATTAGAGTGGTATCATCTGCGTATCTAAGGTTGTTGATATTTCTTCCGGCAATCTTAATTCCAACTTTTGATTCATCTAGCCCAGCCTTTCTCATGATGTGCTCTGCATATAAGTTAAATAGGCAGGGCGACAGTATACAGCCTTGCCGGACTCCTTTCCCAATTTTGAACCAATCAGTGGTTCCATGTCCAGTTCTCACTGTTGCTTCTTGACCCGCATATAGGTTACTCAAGAGGCAAATAAGATGGTCTGGTACTCCCATCTCTTTAAGAACTTGCCACAGTTTGTTATGATCCACACAATCAAAGGCTTTAGCATAGTCAATGAAGCAGAAGTAGATGTTTTTCTGGAACTCCCTAGCTTTCTCCATGATCCAGCGTATGTTGGCAATTTGATCTCTAGTTCCTCTGCCTCTTCGAAATCCTGCCTGTACTTCTGGTAGTTCTCGATCCACATACTGCTGAAGTCTAGCTTGTAGGATTTTAAGCATGACTTTACTAGCATGAGAAATGAGTGCAATGGTGCGATAGTTTGAACATTCTTTGGCACTGCCTTTCTTTGGAATTGGAATGTAAACTGATCTTTTCCAATCCTGTGGCCACTGTTGAGTTTTCCAAATTTGCTGGCAAATTGAGTGTAGCACTTTTACTGCATTGTCTTTTAAGATTTTGAATAGCTCGGCTGGGATACTGTCACCTCCACTAGCTTTGTTGTTGCTCAGTTTTTTTAAGGCCCACTTCACTTCACATTCTAGGATGTCTGGCTCGAGGTCAGTGACCACCTCACTGTGATTATCAGGGACATTAAGCTCATTCTTGTATAGATCTTCTGTGTAATTTTTCCACCTCTTCTTGATCTCTTCTGCCTCTGTTAGGTCCCTGCCATTTTGGTCCTTTATCATGCCCAGTTTTGCATGAAACGTTCCCTTCATTTCTCTAATTTTCTTGAAAAGATCTCTGGTCCTCCCTATTCTATTGTTTTCTTCTATTTCTTTGCACTGTTCATTTAAGAAGGCATTCTTATCTCTTCTAGCTATTCTCTGGAATTCTGCATTCAATTGGGCGTATCTTTCTTTTTCTCCCTTGCCTTTCGCTTCCCTCCTTTCCTCAGCTATTTGCAAAGCTTCCTCAGACAGCCATTTTGCTTTCTTGCATTTCTTTTTCTTTGGGATGGTTTTGGTTGCTATCTCTTGTACAATGTCGCGAACCTCTGTCCATAGATCTTCAGGCACTCTGTCTATCAGATCTAATTCCTTAAATCTATTTGTCACCTCTACTGTATATTCAACAGGGATATGATTTAATTCATACCTGACTGGCCTAGTGCTTTTCCCTACTTTCTTCAGTTTAAGCCTAAACTTTGCAAGGAGAAGCTCATGGTCTGAGCCACAGTCAGCTCCTGGTCTTGTTTTTACTGACTGTATAGAGCTTCTCCATCTTTGGCTGCAGAGCACATAGTCAATCTGATTTCTGTGTTGACCATCTGGTGATGTCCATGTGTAGAGCCGTCTCTTGGGTTGTTGGAAAAGAGTGTTTGCTATCACCATCGTATTCTCTTGACAGAATTCTATCAGCCTGTGCCCTGCTTCATTTTGCACTCCAAGGCCAAACTTGCCTGTTATTCCGGTTATCTTTTGGCTTCCTACTTTAGCATTCCAATCCCCCATGATGATAAGAACATCATTTTTTGGTGTTAGTTCTATAAGGTGCTGTAGGGCTTCATAGAACCGGTCAATTTCATCCTCTTCAGCACTGGTGGTTGGGGCATAGACTTGGACTACTGTGATATTGAATGGTTTGCCTTGGATTCGAACTGAGATCATTCTGTCATTTTGAGGATTGTATCCCAGTATTGCTTTTCCTACTCTTTTATTGACTATGAAGGCTACTCCATTTCTTCTGAGGGATTCTTGCCCGCAGTAGTATACCTGATGGTCATCTGAATTAAATTCACCCATTCCTGTCCATTTTAGTTCGCTGATACCTAAGATGTCGATGTTTAGTCTTGTCATCTCTTGTTTGACCACGTCCAGCTTTCCTTGATTCATGGATCTTACATTCCAGGTTCCTATGGAGAGAACATCTTTACAGCATCGGACTTTCCTTTCACCACCAGACACATCCACAACAGAGCGTCCTTTCGGCTTTGGCCCAGTCGCTTCACTCTTTCTGGCGCTACTAGTACTAGCCCTCTGCTCTTCCCCAGTAGCATATTGGACGCCTTCCGACCTGAGGGGCTCATCTTCCAGCGTCATATCGTTTTGCCTTTTGGTACTGTCCATAGGGTTTTCATGGCAAAGATACTGGAGTGGGTTGCCATTTCCTTCGCCAGTGGATCACATTTTGTCAGAACTCTCGGCTATGACCTGTCCGTCTTGGGTGGCCCTGCAAGGCATAGCTCATAGCTTCATTGAATTACGCAAGCCCCTTCGCCACGACAAGGCAGTAATCCATGAAGGGGAATTAATAAATATAAATGCATAAAAAGAATGAACGAATACATTTCTATAGTAGTTAGAGAGAGAGTGAAAGTAAATGCATAAAGATAAGTAGATAGGAAGGTAGATTATAGATACAGTAGACAAATAGGTAATAGATACTTCTGTGAATATAAAGACATATTCAGCTAGGAATTTGAATTATACAACTATAGATGCTAGATAAATTTCTCTTTGTACCACATTCTCATAAATTGGGAGCTGTCACTAAAAGGGCTCTTTCCTCTCCAGACTTTGATGTATATCTGAGGATGACAGTACAAGGAAGAAATCACATCATATTCTGATCAGGGGGAGATAATCTCTCTAACAAATATATAGATCCCATGCCAAATTATACGGTACTTTAAATATAAAAAAATAACTAAGCTATTAAATGAAATAAAAAGCAGGAATAAAACAGGTGATTACAGATTTAAAACAATAACAAGAATACCTCCAAGATATTCCCTTGTCACTCATTAGCAGTCTAGTAGCAAGCAGTATTCTACATTACAATTTGCCTGTATTTTTACAGTTTTCTTTTGTTTTAGAAAACACATTTTTTTCATTATTCATAGGTTTAATTTTTTTCTCCTTCTTCTTGCTCAGCATTAATACCTTAGTTTTGTTCAATGTTTTGTCCATTTCTGTTATTATTGTTCATTTTTCCTAAGATATGTATTATTTCCCACATAGTAAAGGACAAACTACAAGCTCTAGATCAATGAAAGGCATTTAAACCTACACAGTATAAATCAATAGCATTAATCATATCTGAGCACTGAATATTTTTTTTTATTCTTATCCTTCTCTTCCTAGATATTCCTTTTGCATATTTATTTTATTTATTTATTTATTTTATTACATTTATATACCGCCCTTTCCCGAAGGACTCAGGGCGGTTTACAGGGTAATTAAAAACACAAATATAAAAGTTAAAAACAAATTAAAATAAATTATAATAATCCCTGTATTAATTAAAAAAAACCCAATTGGACTAAATTAAAATTAAAAATTCTCAGCCTGGGGCAGAGAGCTCGAAGAGCCAGGTCTTCAGGTCCCGACGAAATGAACGGAGGTCGGGGGCAGTCCTCAACTCCACCGGCAGCTGGTTCCAAAGGGCAGGCGCACCCACAGAGAAGGCCCTACCCCTGGGTGTCATCCGCCGGCAATCTCTCACCGGCGGCACCCTGAGAAGACCCTCCCTGTGGGACCGCACTGGACGAAGGGAGCTTGATGCCGGCAGCAGGTGTTCCCTCAGATATCCCGGACCCAAGCCATTTAGGGCTTTATAGGTCATCACCAGCACCTTGAATCTCACCCGGAGGTCAACCGGAAGCCAATGCAGCTCGCGGAGTAGAGGTATTACATGGGAGTATCGGGAAACCCCCATCACAACTCGCGCGGCCGCATTCTGCACCAGCTGAAGCCTCCGAGTGGTCCTCAAGGGCAGCCCCATGTAGAGAGCGTTGCAGTAATCTAAACGGGAGGTCACGAGCGCATGAGTGACTGTGCGTAGGGCATCTCGGTCCAGATAGGGTCGCAAGTGGCGCACCAGGCGAACCTGGGCAAAAGCCCCCCTGGTCACGGCTCCTATATGATCTTCAAAATTGAGTCGTGAATCCAGGAGGACGCCCAAGTTGCGAGCCCTATCAACGGGGGGTAACACCTCACCCCCCATCGTTAGAGATGGAATAATTTGGTTAACCCGAGATGCCGATATGCACAGCCACTCAGTCTTGGCGGGATTGAGACGAAGCCTGTTTCTCCCCATCCAGACCTGGACCGCCTCCAGACAACGGGACATCACGGAGAGGGCATCGCTGGGTTGGTTCGGGGTGGAAAGAAAAAGTTGGGTATCATCAGCGTACTGATGATACCCCACCCCGAAACCACGAATGATCTCGCCCAGCGGCTTCATATAGATGTTGAACAGGAGAGGCGAGAGAACCGACCCCTGAGGGACTCCACAAATGAGAGGCCTCGGGGCGGATCTCTGCCCTCCCGTCAACACCGACTGCGAACGGCCCAGGAGATAGGAGGAGAACCACCGTAAAACGGTGCCTCCCACTCCCAACCCCCTGAGACGCCGCAGTAGGATATATATATTAAAGACTTCATAATTTCTATTGTGAGGGGTCAACATAAAAACATAATTGGAAACATCTATTTTAGTTATTGTGAATTAGTCTTGGTCTTTTGCTGTCTTTGAACAAAGGGCTATATAGAGGAGAACTACAATGGCTTCAAGGAAAGCGCAGCATTAATATTTTGATGCTTTACCCAAATTTGCCTCTTATCCCAGACTGGATTTGGAAAAAAAAAGTTTCCCCAGAATTGTGTGGTTATAAAATATGATATTTTGTCCTATGGTCTGCTATTGCATCCAAATTTTGCCGTAGTTCCTGTGGCAGCAGCCACTGTAGCCCATCCATTGATACCTTAGCCTTGTTTCTCATGTCTTCTTAGCTGACATACATTTATGCTTTGATTTCTAGGTTTTCTGTCTTAACCATTTCCATGCTTCTATTCATTATTCTGATATTTATTCAATACTTGATTTATGACAACAACTGTCCCCAACATTCATGGGGCTAAGTGAGAATTTTGTTAAGTGAATTTTGCCCCATTTTATGACTTTTCTTGCCACATTTGTTAAGTGAACCACTGCAGTTGTTAAGTTAGTAACACAATTGTTAAGTGAATCTCACTTTCCCCATTAACCTTACTTGGAAGGGTTTATATTCCTTGCAGGCAGCTGGTTATTTGCATTCTTTTAGAGAATCATTGAGGCCACTTTGAGGTTTATCTGCCTCCTCAGGGTCACCTTAGTAGTGCAAATGGGTGTGGAGCCTTCTTGGAACTGCTAAAAGGACTGTATTGTGGAGCTGTGCTTTCTGCAGGATGTTTTCTGCCCTGTGTCCTTTCGGTGTTGAACATAGGAGCAGGCTGTTGGGGATGAATTTGTGTTGTCTGCATCTCTTTGTGCTTCAGTATGAGATGCATACAACTCTCTAAAAGAATGCAAATGACCAGCTGTCTGCAAGGACTATAAATCCTTCCATTCTACACTATCCACTGAGAATTGAAGAAGCTTCTTGGATGAGAAGCGAAATGTCTTTGAAGAAAAACAAGAAAGTCCAGTTGCCTCATGAAGAAGCACCTTTAGGACATTCCATTCAAAACTCACAACTTTGAGCTTCATTCTGAAGGCACCATTATGAATCATTTCATCTACTGTATTTATAGTAAGGGTGAACATGTTTTCAATTCCTGGCTTCAACACTGTTGGCATGGCAATCAGAATTACATATAAGAGACTAATTTATAACAATGTATCAATAACTACTCTTATCAAGGATAACATAGAATTTGAAAATATGACTGTGGATCATTTTTTAGTGCTGATCAGGTGATATTTCCTAAGAATCTGGAACTGGAATTGGATATCAAAAGCAAATAAAATCAGTTACAATAAAAGTTTTTTAAGATGATAATTACTTACAGGTCAACAAGCTTATTCTTGAAGTATCTCAGTCAGGTAAAACATATAATTATTATATGCCCTACAAAGCATTCAATTCAGAATAGCAGTGTCAATCTTGAAATGAACTGCTGCAACTCAACAGATAGTCTAGCCCACTCTTACTAAAAATATTCTTTCCACGAAACCTTCCAATTTCTAGCTTGAAAGGGGTGTCTAGCTCCAACAGAGTTAGGACACTTCAAACAAAATTACCACAATTCATCTCAAAGTTAAAGAAGGGTTTTTCAAGCTGAAAAATGCATGCCTCTAATAATCATTACCTAGATGAAAATGATTCCCAGAGGTTCTCCATCATTGCCAAAGATCTATAATTTTAATTTCTTCCTGGCAAAAATAATTCAGATAGGAGAAATTAAGGTTATTTCTGTAGCATTCCAGATATCAATAAAACTGCTCCAAAGTTGTTTTGTATGTGAGATCACTTCAGAAATCCTCCCCCCCCCTCCAACCCACTTTGAAATGGCAACAATGCAACACTCTCTTTCAACAATGAATTGATCAACCAGTCTATTTAATAAGATCTCAGTGATGGTCATTCAGCAGATTATAATTCTATTATACAACAAATCATTTGTCCCCTTCTGTGATATGCATGAAAAGTTCCACTTATTTTTTTTCTAAGTGTTCTCTTATATTGAAGTACTGCATAAATAAAATAAAACATGGATTACATGAAAGTATTGAGTCATCTTTCAAATTAAACCAACTTTGATGATGATTGGCCAAAGTATCACTTAAAATTTATATATCCTGAGAATAGCAATAGCAATAACAATTAGACTTCTATATCACTTCACAGTGCTTTACACTCTCTAAGTGGTTTACAGAGCAAGCACATTGCCCCCAACAGTCTGGTTCCTCATTTTACCCACCTTGGAAAGATGAAGGGTGAGTCAACTAAGCTGGTGAGGATTGAACTGCCAAACTGCTGGCAGCTGGCAGAAGTAGCCTCGAATACTGTATTGTAACCACTGCGCCACCACAGCTTCAGATAACCAGAAACTCTGCTTGCTATTGTTCGTAATATTTTTTTATTTCACAATATTAAAAATGAAATCCGAAATATGTGTCAATTCAAATAATATAAAAGCTATATAATGCAAACAAATAAGGTAGAATGAAGGGAAAGAAAAATAAAAAAAGAAGAAACCATTTTTATTTCATGTTATTTTTTTAATCACATTTGTGCTGCTGCCTATCTCACATAATAACTCTGGATAGTGTAAATAATACCATAATAGCATTTACTACATCTGATTTTTAAAAATCATTTTAATTTAGATAATAAACATATTTTCTCTTTTGTTTGCTTCCATTAATGGAAAGCAATTTTAAAAATGGAGAGTTGAAAAATTCATGAACCTTTATATAGGTTTGATATACAATCCTTTCATCATCATCATCATCATCATCATCATCATCATCATCATTTTGTTAAATTCACCCACTCCAGAAGATTCTGGTTGTCTTTCATCATATGGTTAATATAATTACAACAGTTAAAAACATGACAACCAAATAATAGTACTGGCACAATAACCTTTCTGCCAATAATCCATATCTATCTATCTATCTATCTATCTATCTATCTATCTATCTATCTAT
>JAKJMR010000182.1:1573188-1590864 GCA_024449315.1 Daboia siamensis
TATCTATCTATCTATCTATCTATCTATCTATCTATCTATCTATCTATCTATCTATCTATCTATCTATCTAGATATAGATATATAGATAAAGGTAAAGGTTCCCCCACACATGCGTACTAGTCGTTTCTGACTCTAGGGCCGGTGCTCATCTCCATTTCAAAGCCAAAGAGCCAGCGCTTGTCCGAGGATGTCTCCGTGGTCATGTGGCCGGCATGACTAGACGCCAAAGGCGCACAGAACGCTGTTACCTTCCCACCATAGTGGTCCTTATTTTTCTACTTGCATTTTTACATGCTTTCGAACTGCTAAGTTGGCAGAAGCTGGGACGAGTAACAGATGCTCACTCTGCTATGTGGCACTCAGGATTTGACCCGCCAAACTGCCAACCTTCTGATCAACAAGCTCAGCGTCCTAACCCACTGAGCCACCGCGTTCCTTTATATATATATATATATCCTTGTAAATCAGCAGTACAATATAAAGACATTAACATTTTTACTCTTTAACTTTCTTCCAAAACCTTCTTCAGCCAGTAGCAAACTCTGACTGAAAAGGAAATGACTGTAGACAACTAAGAAACATGCACTAATATATTCCCACATTGATTGCATTTCCAACATGTGATAACTATTTTTTAAAAAATATACATTGAGGAGATATTGGTGAATTTTGGGACTATTTATACTTCTATTAAATGTTCTAGGTATTTTAAAGTCTAAATCTAAATCAGGGTATATGGAATGATCTTTAGTTCTGTTTTGTTTTGTTTTTTTCCATTCTACTGAGCAATCCCCACAACACAACATATATAACAAAGGCATCTGCAAAATTAGATGCTTTGGTCTAAATGACAAAATGAACACCACACATTTATGATGTAAGCTTTGCTCACGTGTACATGCAACACCATGACACATGTACAAAAGAGGTAGAGATTGTGTTGTAAGATTGTAAATGTTCTGAATTTTGTGTTATCAATGTTTTAAAACAGGTTGCTATTCTGCTTTTGTTCTTGGCATTCCTTTTAAACCATTTTGTTTATTTCAACCCATTATAACAAATAAGGTGATTCTAACCATTGCCAAGAAAGAATATTGAAAGATTTCATCTTGGTTTTATTCAGAATTAAAACTGGCAGTCTATTTGAATTATTCTCTAACATTTACTTTCATGAAAATAAATATTTAGTATTTATGATAAGTTGGTGCTGAATCAGGCCTTGGAATACTAAGAGCAGCAGTAGAATGTAAATATCACTGAGTCATTTCCTCACCATCTAAGCCAGGGGTCTCAAACTTGGCTCACTCCTACCAATATATATATATTAGGAAACCAAAGTCATGTAGACTACTACTAATTTTATTGTGAAATTATAGTAACAGAATCTTACAAATCTAATACACTTCTCCCCTTCCTTCCTATATCTAGGAAGGGACTTGTCTGAGATATTTACATATTCTTTTCCAGACTCATCATTCATTCATTCATTCATTCATTTTTATCTGACCATCGTCTTGGCAATGGCTCTTCCTCCTGTCTCTCTCTCTCTCTTTGCTTTCTACATCAGCATGACTGAAGGCTACCATAAGGCTGGTTTCCAAATGTTTTTGGAGAAATTGGGAATGAAAACAATGCTATGTCCTCAGTTTTAAGCTTATCCCTTCTTATTCCATCAGATTTGATTGTTGTTGTTTTTAGCTATGAAGTTGTGTCCGACCCATCGTGACCCTATGGACAATGTTCCTCCAGGCCTTCCTGTACCATCTTCTGGAGTCCATTTAAGCTCACACCTACTGTTTCAGTGACTCCATCCAGCCACCTCATTCTCTGTCATCCCCTTCTTCTATTGCCCTCAATCTTTCCCAGCATTAGGCTCTTCTCCAGTGAGTCCTTCCTTCTCATTAGGTGGCCAAAGTATTTGAGTTTTAGCTTTAGGATCTGGCCTTCTAAAGAGCAGTCAGGGTTGATCTCCTCTAGGACTGACTGGTTTGATCATCTTGCAGTCCAAGGGACTCACAGGAGTCTTCTCCAGCAGCATAGTTCAAAGGCCTCAATTCTTTGGCGCTCAGCCTTTTTTATGGTCCAACTTTCACTGCCATACATTGCAACTGGGAAGACCATAGCCTTGACTATACGCACTTTTGTTGACAGGGTGATGTCTCTGCTTTTTAGTGTGATGTCTAGATTTGCCATGCCTTTCCTCCTGAGGAGCAAGCATCTTTTAATTTCTGCAGTGAACTTGGAGCCCAGGAAAATAAAATCTGTCACTACCTCCATTTCTTCCCCATCTATTTGCCAGGAATTGAGAGGGCTGGATGCCATGATCTTGGTTTTTTTAATATTAAGTTTCAACCCAGGTTTTGCACTCTCCTTCTTCACTCGCAACAAGAGGCTCTTTAGTTCCTCTTCACTTTCCTCCATTAGAGTGGTATCATCTGCATATCTTAGGTTGTTGATATGATTACTGTGTCAGTAATGAGTCTTTGATTCTGTGAAATACAGAATTAAAAAAGCTAGTTTAAAATAACAGGATATATATTGGTCCGATCATCCATGCAAAAGCAGCAGTATATCTGTCTATTATTTTCCAAATCTGTATTTTTTAATAAACTCCGGGCTTTCATTAACCTCTTTAAAATACACTTTCATAATAATTTATATATTGCCAATAATTTCAGTGATGAGGTATCTCCCTGAATTGATTTAAATAAGTGTACTTCATTTCTATTTGGACACCATCCTGACCCACATTTATGACACAGGTTTCACCTGAAATGTCAGCAGAAACTGTGGCTGGATAAAGCATAATTTCCACTGTTACTCTAGGCTTTTAAACTAAACAAAATCTTCACAGCTTATTGTCCACGGTTATTAAGAGCTTAAATTCCAATTTGCTGAGGTTTGAAGACAACTGGAAATTGGAATGAAGTAAATGCTGTCAGCAGAGGGTTTGGAGGTGGGTGAGTGAATGTGAATATGCATACACATCACTCAATTAAGCCAATGATTAGTTTCAGAAGGCTAATAGAAAGCAGTAATCATTTCTGAAATATTATGCATAATAAAAAAAAAAATAGAATACAGGTAGCCCTCTATCTCCAGCCATTCAATGAGCTACTGTTCCATATTATGATGACGCTAAACAAATTATGGTTATGGCCAGTCCTTGGGGTTCTGTCCATCCCAGTATCCCCATGGTCACATGATTGAAATCTGAGCACATGCATCATGAATTTCAAGTACCAGTACCAGCAATAATAAACTTAAGCAACAAGCCTGAGATTCCTTGAACAGAATTGAAAGACTAATAAGTTTTGTTGGATTTCTTCTTTTGAAATTTTAAAGGGTCCAACTTTGAACTGGACAATATAGCAATAAATTTATCCTCCTTTTTCTGCATGGTTGGCTTTTTATAACATCAACATAAATAGCGCAAGATCAGAAGATGTGGAGATATCTGGTCTATGGAATTGCCAGGAGTCAGACTTGACTGAATGCCATCGTCACCAAAGCAAGAGAGTCAAGCATAAGAAAGTATTTACGGCAGGGCAAGATCTTTCCAGGAATCTCTTGATAATTTTAAACTATCCTCTGCCTTATCTCTGACCTGAGATATAATGGACCTAAATTAATTCCTTCTTCATCTTCAGTTTTATCCTGTTATTGCCAGGGTAGACAGACTAAACGTAGAAGGCACTGATATTTGGATTCAGGAATTTAAGGGACCCTTTCTATCACATAAATATTCTCTAGATCTTATTCCTAATCATCAACTAACAGTTTTGAATGCCAACTGTTTAGTCGTCTTTGATATCAGTCTTTGGTTATTAAAGACTTTTCAAGATAATTGGAGGTCTATGCTAATGAAGGCTTTGTGGCTTGGTACTTTTGCCATGGATCATTTTCTCATTATAATTTTTTTAAAAAAGGCAGAAATTCAGTTCAGTGAATTTGTAGAATAAAGGCAAAACTGAGAAAGTTCATTAGCAGGCTAAACTTAGGTCACCATAGTTTAATTATAACAAGGTTCTTTTTTTCCTCATAAGCACATCTATTTATTTGTCTGTCTACTTATTGTCAGTTGGTTGGTCTATCTTGCTGCTACTGCTCCTTCAGCTGTTTAAAAGTTCTTTAACTCTAGAACTAGTGCTTTTGTTCAGCAGTAAAACCACTATTCATTCCCTGAACTGATGGATATCAACAGAATTTACTAATATCAGAGAAAAAAATGGGCGAAACAGACCACTCAAAGCTATTGAGTTTCTCTAGGGCTAGCAGACTAACTTGAGTTGAAGAGAGATTGCCATGGTTGACAGCCTGCTATTTAAGCACCTGACAAAAGGTTTTGAGAAATGCTCTGTAATAAACAACTGGAGCAAAACACTCTTTGTACCTTGACTGCACTAAAATGTCCAGATATGCTTTCCCACTTTGAGAAATACAACTGAAGTAATTTTATGCTTGGCACTAGTTATACATGGAGATCAATTGGATTACAAAGAGGAAGTGTGTTAACTACATACAGTTGTATAACAGCTTTTTAGATAATAAAATAAAACTATCACTTTAATGGCCCACAATTTCTGTAACAAAATTATAGGGCAGAATTATGATTTTTTTTTAAAAAAATGTTTTTTAACAAACGTTTGAGAATCATCCTGAGTTCCTCCAATGGACAAAAGCAGTTTATAACCAATAGATCCTGGTTTAGTCCTGTAACTCCAAATGAATAATTTTTGGTCACAGAATCTAATATGGTCCACTGAAGCCTTGGTTGCAGCCCCAAAGTTGCAACTAAGTTTTAAAAATCAGAATAACATTTAACAGAGGTTCTTTTTTTTTTTTTTACAAATTTTATTGATTTTCTAATATTACATTCACATATTTGAAAAGCAGCATGGTGGCTGGGTAGTAGTAATTTAATTACATACAGTTATCATTAGTGCAGATTTCAGATCACTACCAAAAACATTTCCTCTCTTTTTCCCTTCATATGTACTGTCTATTTGTGAATTTAAAGACAAGATTTATCCTATCAATCACATAAAAAAAACTTTCTTACATATATCCATAGTTTTTAGTTTACACATATTCTATTTGTTAAGGTCGTGAACCTCTGCGCATGTCCAAGATGTCCAAGATGGCTGTCCACTGGTCTTGAGCTTTTAGCATGGACCAGTCTTCGGCTTTGCTGGGTGGCCATGGGGCTTTTTTGCTATCATTTGGCCCCTGTTCGGTCGGTTGAATTTCCGGTGGAGCGTTAGCGCCCTCCCCCGTCTGGATGCAGTTCATAATGATGGAAGATGGAGGAGGAGAAGCCGACCATCTAACACTTCAGTGAGAGGATGCTGGCAGCTGGGCGGGGCCAACTGACTGTTTCTTTGTTGTGCCAAGCCTTTGTTGTGCTGAGCAGAGCTGGACCCTGAGTGAACTTGAGTCGGAATTTGGGCTCTGCTCGTGCTTGTTTGCTTTATTGTGAGATCTGGGTTATGGCAGGGGGAAAGGGGGCTTTGATATCGTGTTCCCCCCCTCTCTGCCACTTGGCGAGTTGGCTCTGTGAATGCAGTGCACCTGGTGGCACTGTGGGGTCTGCCGCTGCTGCTGTTCCTTCTTCTTGCTGCCGCAGAGGTCGCAGCTGTCCCTGTCATCATGCCTGAACACGTTGTTTTGGGTCCGTCAGCATTGTCATTGGGCTGCCTCCTCCCCCCTCTTCTGGACTTGTCATCTCTACCTCATTATGGCTTTTGCTGTCGCTGCCATTGATTATTCCATTATCATCATGATTGTGGCTTTGGGACCTGCCACCGGCAAACTGAACTTTTCTGAACTTTTCAACTTTTCATCGATTCCATCTACTGGCACCCTCCATTGCCCAATGTTACCATTACCGTCTCCCTTATATGCCAGTGTATACCTTAGAAGAACTTTACTTGCTGCGAGATTCCCCCCTCTCACAGTAGCGTCCATCTGTTTTGCAGAAGATCTTTCTTGATGACGGGTTGTGGGTCTCTGAGAGATGGCATGCTGCAAAGAGGAGTTTGAGGGGTTTTTTATTGAGATTTTTAAATAAAATGTTAAGGGGATCCGGGAGGGGGGAGGCCCAAGGGATCTGGAATGAACTTGGGGGAGTTCGATCCAGACAGCAGTCCAGACCATCGGATAGTTGCAGGGGGGGGGAGTAGGGATTTGGGGATGGACTCAGCTCTGAGTGAGGAGGGTGTTCCTATTTTGATGGTGATTGAGAGGGGCAGAGAGTGTGGGAGCAGAGGGCTCTATCGTAATTGGGGAATGGACCACTGCTGTCTTCAAGCGGTTGCCTGTTCCCACCCTCATTGCTCTTCTCACTCCCCTGGGGGCATAGGATTGCAGGACCCTGGGCTTAGGCTGGTTTATTTCAATGCCAGGTCTGTGGTGAACAAGGCTCCCCTCATACACGATCTCATTGAGGAGGAGAATGCGGACCTGGCCTGCATCACGGAGACCTGGTTGGGCCAAGAGGGGTGTCCCCCTCTCGGAATTATGTCCAGCAGGCTTCTAGGTGCTTCATCAGCCATGGGCCCAGGGCAGGGGCGGAGGGGTAGCAGTTATTATTAGGGAGAGTCTTTGTCCATAAGTGGCCACTATCCCTCAGATAGGCGGGTGTGAGTCTCTCCTTTTGAAGTGGGGTCCTGGAGTTCAGTTGGGCCTGTTGATTATGTACCTGTCTCCCAGCTGCATGTCAGCAGCCCTATCCAAACTTCTCGATGTCTTGTCCAGGTTGGCGATTGAGTTCCCCAGGCTCATAGTTCTGGGGCCTTCAATCTGCCTTCCATGGGTGAGGCATCTGAGTTGGTTCAGGAGTTCATGTCCTCCATGATGGCCATGGACCTGACTCAAATAATTCAGGACCCGACTCATAATGGAGGGCACACACTCGACCTGGTTTTTATCTCTGGGCAGTGGATTAATAGTCTGGGTAGGGGAGATTTAACCATGGTCATGGTTTAACCTGTCATGGTCCGATCATTTCCTTCTCCAGCTAGACTTTCAGCACGCCACCCCCCACCACTGGGAGGTGGAACTGACTAGGTGGTTCCGCCCCAGGCACCTGATGGACCCTGAGAGGTTCCAGACGGAGCTTGGGACATTTCCTGCTTCCCTTGCCCACGACTCTGCCAAGGCCCTGGTGGCGGCCTGGGAGAGGGCGGCTGCTGGGGCCTTGGATCGAGTTTGTGGCCTCTGACCCGTAGCAGATCACAGGTGTCCCCCTGGTTTACCGAGGGAATCCGAGAGATGAAGCGCCGGAAAAGACGCCTAGAGAGCTGTTGGAGGTCCAGCAGATCTGAATCTGATCAAACACAGCTAAGAACTTAAGTCTTACCTAGTGGCAATGGAAGCGGCAAAGCATGTTTACTTTTCCGCTCTCATTGCGTCCGCAGATAACTGCCCAGCTGCCTTATTTACAGTGACCTGCTCACTGCTTAATCAGCAACTGAGGGATGACCCCTTGCAAGATAGGGCTGAGGAATTTGTACAGTATCTGCAGGACAAAATCGCTCAGATCCAGTCTGGTTTGGACTCCGACTGGGTGGAATCTGGCAGGGTGGAGAGGGCAGGTCTTGGTTTGGGGTGAGTTTGACCCTGTGTCTTTGGATGATGTGGACAGGATTATGCATAGACTGAGCAGTACAACCTGTTTATTGGACCCATGTCCCTCCTGGCTAGTTTCGGCTGGTGACAGGGGGCTGGCTCCAGGCAATTGTCAATGCTTCACTGACAGAGGGTGTCTTCCCCTCCACCTTAAAAGAGGAGGTGGTGAGGCCCCTCCTCAAGAAGCCTGCTCTGCACCTGGCCTCATTAAATAATTATCGTCCTATCTCCAACCTTCGCTTTGTAGCGAAGTTTGTTGAGAGTGTTGTGGCGCGTCAGCTTCTGCATTTCCTGGATGAAGTGGACTATCTGGACCTGTAACAGTCCGGTTTCAGATCTGGTTACAGCACAGAAAGGGCATTGGTCGCACTGGTAGATGATCTCTGGCGGGCCCGGGACAGGGCTTGCTCCTCTGTCCTGGTCCTACTTGACCACTCAGTGGCTTTTGATACCATCGACCATGGTATCCTGCTGCAATGGCTCAAGGGGTTGGGAGTGGGAGGCACTGTTTTACGGTGGTTCTCCTCCTACCTCTTGGGCTGTTCACAGTTTGTAGTGGTAGGGGGGCAGAGATCTACCCCGAGGCCCCTTTCCTGTGGGGTACCTCAGGGGTCAGTTCTCTCCCCCCTCCTGTTTAACATTTATATGAAGCCACTGGGTGAGATCATCTGTGGCTTTGGGGTGAGGTATCTCCAATATGTGGATGATACCCAGTTGTTTATCTCTACCCCGAGCCAACCCTTGACGTGATGTCCTGGCGCCTGGAGGTGGTGCGGGTCTGGATGGGAAGGAACAGGCTCAGGCTGAACTCAAGACCGAGTGGCTGTGGATACCGGGATCTCGTATTGACCAATATGTTCCATCTCTTTTGATGGGGGAGAGCTCTTGCCCCCCTCAGAAAGGGCTCACAACTTGGGTGTCCTCCTGGATTCACAGCTTAACCTGGAAGGTCATTTAACCGCCATGACCAGGGGGGCCTTTGCACAGGTTCACCTGGTGCACCAGTTGCACCCCTTTTTGGACCGAGATGCCCTATGCACGGTCACCCACGCCCTTGTCACTTCTTGCCTGGATTACTGCAATGCTCTCTACATGGGGCTTCCCTTGAAGTGCACCTGGAGGCTTCAGCTGGTGCAAAATGCGGCCGTACGGGTGCTTATGGGAGTATCTCATTACTCCCATGTTACATCTCTCCTGTGCAAGCTGCATTGGCTTCCAGTTGCCCTCCGGGTGCGATTCAAGGTACTGGTAATTACCTTTAAAGCCCTACATGGCTTAGGCCTGGGGTACCTGCGACACTACCTGCTGCCAATGTCAACCTCCCATCGCCCAGTTTGCTCCCACAGAGTCGGCCTCCTCAGGGTTCCATTGGCCAGGCAATGCTGGCTGGCGACCCCCATGGGGAGAGCCTTCTCTGTGGGTGCGCCAACACTCTGGAATGAACTGCCTCGGGAGCTGCGGACAGCCACTGACCTTCGATCCTTCTGCTGTGACCTGAAGACATGCTTGTTCCAACAAGCGGGCCTGGACTGACCATGGTTTTTAACTTGGTTTTTATTGTGTAAATTGTCCCGTATTTCTTATATTCATTGTTTAATTCTTTTTTAATTTTTGTATTTTATGTCTCTTAATTTTTATTGTTGTGAGCCACCCTGAGTCCTTAACATACAATCTTTTAGACAATCAATGACCTAATAAATTTTCCAATTTTAATTTCCACTAACATTTAGATTTAATATTTGATATTCATCATTCCTAAGTTTTTTAATATACTCCCAATTCATCTATCACCATTCCTCATGAAATCTAATATTCAAAATACACATACGGTTTACTTAACTTCTCACCCTCTATGTCAGACATGTCAAACACAAGGCCCGGGGGCCAGATCCGGCCCGCGAAGTGGTTTCATGCGGCCCACGAAGCCATCCTGGAAACAGTGAGGGAACGGCCCCCACTGCCTTGGTCCTGGCCCAGAGACCCTCCTTCTGCCAGAGACCCTCAGATCTGTCCCACTCCTGCCCAGGCCCCCATAGGCACCCTTGATGCCAACGATGTAGAGCTGGCCACGCCCACCCAATAGGCCATACACACTCTAGCCACGCCCACCCAGTAGGCCACGCCCACCCAGGCCACACCCACCCAGCCCCTTGAGGGCAACCGCAATGCTGATGCGGCCCTCAATAAAATTGAGTTTGACACCCCTGCTCTATGTCAACAAATTAAGGATACAATATGTTATCCTTCCTTTTTGCTAATTTTCAGTTTTGTTTTTTTAAGTAGTAATCAAAATTTCTTTTTTATTTCAATATTTAATACTTCCTCTCTTCCTCTTTGTATGTGCTATCTCTTGCTTAAACTGATAATTTTCATTTTTAATGTTCCATATAGACTTATTTATTACTTTCGACAATATGCTTTTAGATTATCTACATTATTCACCTTTACATGACCTTTATGCACAAATCAATATTCAGGTTAGCTATTAGTATTTATAATGCTAAATTTTAATAACTGAAAACTTTTCTTTATCTCAGTTCATAACAATGACTTGTGTTCAATATGCACATCTTATCTATTTAAGTATATTCTGTTTTAGATTTCAACTTTATTATTATTATTATTATTATTATTATTATTATTAAGATGGTCAAAACTCCATTCTTCTTGAGTCTTATTCTGACTTTTTTCCTTTGCAAAATCATCTTCCATGTCCTTGTTTTTGGGTCATTGAACCAATCTCCTTGTAATATCATGTATATTAATTGATATTGGCAAAACCATCTGGTTGCCATTTTTTGAGAGGACTTGTAGGTCTAGTGGGTTGTCTCTTTATTCTTCTATATCGACATGGTTGTTCTGAATTGTTTGTCTTTTCATCTAACTGTTTTTTTTCCTAGATCCTCTAGTTCCTTCTGTGTTGTATAAGAAACTTTTTCCTTTTTCCAAGTTGTTGATATCTTTTCTGGATTTTCAAAAATCAATATTTGTTGAATTGTAGATTCTTCTGCCACAGTATTTGAATGTTCCATTTTTTTCTATTGTATTTTATATAGATGATTCTTTAGTTTTAGTCAAAGTTTGGGCTTTCATATCTGGGCTGTCTTCTTGTTCCTTCACATAGCCTCTTAGTATTTCATTGATAGTGGTAAGAGTTTGAATTAGTGTTTTCAACATAGTGAGAGTTTGTTGATCTTCATCCATAAAGAAATTTTGTTCCTGGCCTTCTTCCATATTGCTATTTTAAACTAAAGGCTTTACACTTAATAAATCCAAGAGAGAGATTTTTTTTTTCTAGTTAGGTAACACAGAGTCTTTCACAGCTGTTGTTTCAGAGTTCTCAAGGTTATGTATCTTATCTATTTCCCTGGGCAGTCAGCCAGGCCCCTTTTAAAGTTTCCCTTTGAGTCCCAAAGTTATCTTAATCTTTTCAGTTTTTCTTTTTCTTTTTTTCATAAGAAGAAACCCAGATTTCCAACAGAAGTAAATAATGAAAAATAAGAAGTAAAAAAATCTTTCAGTCCACATGCTTTAAGAAATAAAGTTCCAATTGGGATTCAGTTATTTTTTCAACATTTAAAACACCCCTGGGTATTTAGTCACTGCTCTTTCTGGAGGGAGGGCTAAAGTCCCCTTTCCCTCACCTCAGGGGGGAGAATGCTTAGCAGATTAAGGAGGTACAGAAAGTAATTAGGATATAAAAGAGGTAGATCTCACCTAGTCTCTTCTGTGCTGCTTTAAAAGTTGCCTGGTGGAAAATGTGAGTTTGGCTGTTCACAGCCTAGGGACGAGCTATAATGGCCGGTCCTTTCGTCCGCTGGTTTGGAGGGATAGCCAGGTCTAATGGGAGAGTTGCAACTCTCCTGTGATCCAGTGAGCACCCCTTCTTACTGGTCACCTCTTCAGGGCAACTTTCAGCTTTTCAGGGGCCCCCAGCAATGCAAAACTGGACGGGGGAGAGAGACCAAGTCTCCCAACCATCCATAGAAGCTGCATGGCAAACTGGAAGCCCCCTCATTTAACAGAGGTTCTTATTAACTATCTAGAAAATGAAAATATCCATCAGATTGCAATAATTACTTGCGCTATTCCTTTCCTTTCTTTGTCCTGACCCATGTATTTTGCCTGGTATCACATTTGAAAAGAGCAGCTGTCAGGCTAAAAAAATCATGAATCTCTTCTTTAGTTCAGGCTCAGATAGCAATTCAGGGAAGATCACTAGATGAAACAAGAGTTCATTTTGATTTAGCTTCTGATTAGAACTTTCCATCATTTTGAGGCAGGAAGTCTTGGGCTGATCTAGAAAATGGAAGAAAAATACAAACCCTATATATATTCAAAGCAAAATACCTTCCCTGTTTTAGCAAGTATTCAGTAATCCTGCTTGTATCTTTCCCCTTCTCCAAAATAAAAGCAAGGAAAAAAGGGAACTGGAAGCAAAGTTGATTCTAAAGCAGAACTCAATTTAGAAGGATTGGTGTTTATGGAGATTTTCAGTTATCCAGGTCATGGTTGTCCCAAAGGTGTTTTTTCAAGAGGTGACTGGGCTTGCTTTGTTTTTCATTGAAGATGTTTCCCTTCTCATCCAAGAAGCATCTTCAGAACTGAAGAAGCTTCTTGTGTGAGAAGCGAAATATCTTCAAGGAAAAACAAAGAAAGTCCAAATTCCCCTTGAAAAAACATTTTTGGGAGAAGTATTTGGCCTTGTCTTAAAAGGAACGGACACATTTACCATTTCAGGGAAAAATATTTTGAACTTGCCCTTATTACACAATCTTCTCCATTAATATTCCAGACATAATATAGTATAGTCTGATTTGTGATGATTCTTAATTCCCTGATCTCATTGTCTGTTAATTGTCATTTTCTTTCTTATACCATCACTGTTTCTGTATAAGAAGATCAGTGCATAGAACTTTATGACTGCCTGTATACAAATCATTGGAGAAATACCACTAAGAAAGGAAGTTTCACATTTGAAAATCTAGTCATGAATTCAGTTTTCATGTGGTTCCAATCAACTCATTTTGTTCGATATTATCAAACCCTCACTTGGGTTAGGCACTATGTTCCCATGCAAGCTCCCTTATGGTCACACAACATCAAGGCTAATGTTATTTACAAAGCTTGTAATTAGACTTACAAAGACAGTTTTTAAAGGGATATCATTCTACACAAAATTTAGGGATGGTTGAAAGACCCTGTTATTTCCCCCAAGTGTTCTGGCATCAAGAAATATAGTTAGGGGCGGCCAGCGCCAGTGCCGTGGCGGGACAACATCCTTTGGAAGCTCCTGAAGGATTGTCACTTTTCAGCTGTTTAGGGGATCTGTCTGAGTTTCAGACAGATCAGAGCTGTCCTGTAGGGACAGTGAAGAAGGGAGGCACAGTTTTGGCAGCACAGGAGGGATCACAACCTCCCTGGAGAGCCGATGGAAGCTTCCCGGATCAGCAGCTGTCAGACGGTCATTGCAAACTGTCACAAGCCAGGGTGACCACTTGGAAGATCTTGAAAGTAAGTTTGGAGCATTGCCTGGGTGAGAAGATTGAGAATTCTTAAATGCTGGAAAATGTGGTGGGGGGGAATAAAAAGAATTTGTAGCCATGGAGAAGTGGAGGGGAGCGGATTTTTAAACTGCTCCTCTCCTGGAACTGCAGCAGCGGATAACAATGGAAGGGAAAAGAAGGCAATGAATCAAATATCTCGGCTGAGAATACCCTTGAAGCTTAAGAAAAAAAGGGGGAGTAAGTTACCTTGAATGACAGCTGCTGGACTCACCGATAAGAAGTTTGCAGAGTCTGTTTTTTTAGTTTGCGGAATGGTGGATTGTTTTTTACTTTGATTTTTTTTTTCTTTTGGACTAAGGCACAGAGATTCTGAAATGAACAAAGAGCGTAACCTGTATGGATTAATTTATTTATTTTTTTTTTAGATATAAGGATATTTGGCTTTTTCCTTCTCTTTTTCTTTCCTTTTCCCTTTGTTCTCACCTTTACTTGTCACTGAAATTTTTTGTACTCTTTGTTTTTTTCTGGAGCACATTTGGATTATAATACCCCATTGACATTTGGATTACAAACTACTGGAGAAAATGAAGAAGATCACAACACACCCAGCAACAGCTGCCCTAATATCACAGAGTCCGGTGGCACAGAAATCACTGGACAACACCACACAGCAAGAGAGATCCAACATGGAATTGAAAAATATGATATTGGCTCTACACACAGACTTCAAAGAAGGGATTGACAAACTAGAGGACCTAAAAGAGGTCAAAGAACTGAGGGAGAAAAATGAACAAGATTGCAACAAGCAGAAGAAAGAACTGAATTAACAGTTAAGAGACTAGAGGAGATTGATAACGACTTACATTAACAGACAGGAACGAGGAGAAAATGATCATCACTTTACAGATGGATAGAGCTGATTATTATTTAAGATTCCAAAATGTTGAAGAAGAAAAGGGAGAGCACCTAGCAGATGTAATGGCGGGAATATTAGCAGAAGCATTGGAGGAAAGCAAGGAAAAGATAATTAATGATATAGATGAGATATTTAGAATACATACTAGATATGCAACAAGAAATACTCTCCCCAGAGAGGTGCATATAAGATTTACTAAAAAAGCATTAAGGGTAGATATACTATAGAACTGAGAAATGTTAAAATAAAATACAAAGGAAGAGAGATAGTGATGTTAAAACAGATCCCAAGAAGAGTGAGAGACCTGAGAAAGGAGTATCAATTTCTGACAAAATGCTTTTTTAAAAAAGGGATAAATTTTAGATGGTTAATACCAGAAGGAGTAATGATAAATTGGCAAGAACAGAGACATGGACTGGACACAATAGAGAAAGCAGAACTTTTCTATGATCAATACTCTGGGTAGCAAGAAGAAGAAAGGCTGAGAGGAGAAAGAGTAACCAGACAGCAAGGAGATGAGACAGAGAAGCAACGCAGTAAGTATAGCATAGAACAGGAGGAAAGGGTGTTGAGAGAAGGGACAAGAGCAAAAGAGGCAAAGAAGCAAAGAGAGATGAGAATAACTTCAAATAAATAATCGTGGAAGAAGAAATAAAAGCAATTTCAATAAACATAAATGGACTAAATTCAGCTATAAAAAGAAAAAGAACACTAAATAATTGGGGAAATTAAAAATGGATATAATTTGTTTACAAGAAGTTCATATTAAGAAACAACACAAAAATCTACTAGAATATCCAAAATTGGGAGAATTATACACCTCACTTGTAGATCAGAGTAAAAGACGTGTGGTATTATATATTCAAAAAGCAATACAAACTACATTGTTATATTCAGATGAAGAAGAGTGAATTTTAATGGTGGAAGTAATTATGAATTGTAAAAAAAATCTTTATTTGTAGTGATTTACGTCCCAAATGAAAACCAAGAAAATTTCTATTCAAAATTACACCAGAAAATAATAGAATTGGAATTTGAAAACATATGTATGGTTGGAGATTTCAGTGCTATTGTAAAGGCTGGGCTGGATTATAATACGACAAAAAAAAAAAAAAAGACCCTAAGAAGAACACTTCCAAAATCTTTTCATAATATGGTGGATGAATTAAATATATTAGATGTTTGGAGAGAAAAATATCTGGAAAAGAAGCAGTATACATTCTATTCTAACAGACACCTGTCCTGGTCGAGAATAGATATGATACGGACATCAATAAACTTATTTACAAGTACACAAAATATAAACATAGAAAGACCACAACCCAGTCACAATTGTATGGAAAGGACAAAAAAGAGAGAACAAGATGGACATTAAATCAAACTGTATTGAATGAAAAAGACTTCCAGCAATATATGGAAAAAGAAATGACTTTCTTCTTTAAGGAAAACAAAACAGAAGATACCTCACTTCAAAATGTCTTGGATACGGTGAAAGCGTACATGAGAGGACTTGCTATATCTTATATGGGGAAAAAGATTAAACAGAAGAGACAAATTAGGGAAAAACTGGAGGAAGAATATAAGACTCTTGAGAAAGAATTACAGAAAGATACACAAAACAAAAAGATAAAAAATTTAATGGAGTTGAACAAGCATAAATGAACAATAGAAAATGAAGAGGTGGCAAGGAAAATAAAGGCAGCTAAACAAACCTTTTTTGAACATGCAAACAAACCAGGGAGATGGTTGACATATAAAATTAAAAAGGAGAAAGAGAAGAGATGGATTAAACAATTGGAAGATGCCGAGGGGACTTTACAACACTGGAATGAAGAAAAGAAAAAAAATAGCTTGGGAATATTATGAGAATTTATATAAGCAACAAGTAGCTTCAGATGATAGGATAAAACAATTCTTGGAAAAAACAGAGATACCTAAAGTACCAGAGAAATTTAAAAAGCTACTAGAAGAGAAAATAACAATGATGGAATTAACAGAAGCAATTAAAAAACAAAAGAATGGCAAAACACCAGGACCAGATGGGCTACCAGCGGAACTATATAGAACATTGAAGGAACTGTTAGGCAATGTAATGCTGGAACTCTATAATGAACTCCTCTCTGAAGCTAAGATACCAGATTCGTGGTCAGAAGCACTTATTACCCTGATACCAAAGGAAGAAATGGAAATACAGAAAATAAAGAACTATAGACTGATTTCCTTGCTGAATGTGGACTATAAAATATTCACATCAATCATGGTTGAAAGGCTTCAAAAGTTCCTAAACAAATTTATACGTATGGATCAAAATGGGTTCCTGCCCAAAAGACAGATTAGAGACAATATGCAAATTATATTAAACACATTAGAATATTATGAAACACATCCCGAAAAACAGATGGCATTGATGTTTTTGGATGCGCAGAAAGCATTCGACAATGTGAACTGGCAATTCATGATAAGACAACTACAGATTATGGATTTTGGGGAGAAATTTATAAATGTAATTAAAGCAATTTACAATAAGCAAATAGCCAAAATAATGATTAATGGAGATATGACTGAAAAGATTAACATTATGAAGGGAACAAGGCAGGGATGGTCTTTATCCCCATTATTGTTTGTATTGACACTAGAGATACTAAATAGAACCATAAGACAGAATAAGGATATAAAAGGTATGAAAGTTAAGAGAGAAGAATATAAGCTACAAGCTTTCACAGATCATTTAGTATTTATCTTGGAGGAGCAACTAGAGACAGGACCTGTATTAATAGAACAAATATAAAAATATGGTGAGGTAGCAGGTTTGAAAATTAATAAAGATAAAACAAAAATGTTAGTGAAAAATATTACTGAAAAAAAAAAAGAATTGATGGGAAAGTTAGAGATACAGATTGTAAAGAAGGTAAAATATCTGGGGATTCACCTGACAGCAAGATGTACAACAATTAAAGAAGATAACTATTACAAATTGAAAAGACAAATTGAAGTAGATTTGGATAAATGGAAAAAGGTACAACTATCATTAATGGGTAGGATTGCAATAATCAAAATGAATATATTACCACGATTGTTGTTTTTGTTTTCAACAATACCAATAAGATTGGAAAAGAAATATTTTGAGGGGCTAAATAAAATAATTTTGAAATATATTTGGCAAGGGAAAAAGGCAAGGATTAATTTAAAAATGTTACAGGATGCAAGACTCAGAGGTGGGTTTAGCTTACCTAATTGGGAATTATATTACCAGGCTGCAGTAATGTCATGGATGAGAGAATGGATTTTACTGAGGAATACTAGATTATTGACATTAGAGGGAAATGATTTACAGTTGGGATGGCATGTGTTCATATGGTATGGGAAAACTAGAATACACAGCTATTTCCAGAGACATCATATCAGGAATTCTTTATTGATGTTTGGAAGAAAATAAAGAGGAAGCATTACTTGAGGATTCCAGATTGGCTCTCAACGATGGAAGCATTAATACACCCCAATATGTCTAACATGGGAAACATTATAAGATATAAAGACCTACTAACAGACACGGGGAAGCTGAAAACCAAACAACAATTAATAATAATAATAATAATAATAATAATAATAATAATAATAATAATA
>JAKJMR010000182.1:1604440-1620509 GCA_024449315.1 Daboia siamensis
CAATGTTCTATATAGTTCCGCTGGTAGCCCATCTGGTCCTGGTGTTTTGCCATTCTTTTGTTTTTTAATTGCTTCTATTAATTCCATCATTGTTATTTTCTCTTCTAGTAGCTTTTTAAATTTCTCTGGTACTTTAGGTATCTCTGTTTTTTCCAAGAATTGTTTTATCCTATCATCTGAAGCTACTTGTTGCTTATATAAATTCTCATAATATTCCCAAGCTATTTTTTTTCTTTTCTTCATTCCAGTGTTGTAAAGTCCCCTCGGCATCTTCCAGTTGTTTAATCCATCTCTTCTCTTTCTCCTTTTTAATTTTATATGTCAACCATCTCCCTGGTTTGTTTGCATGTTCAAAAAAGGTTTGTTTAGGGGGACTTCCGGGTGGCAAGGCGCCGCCGCCGACAGCTGCTTTTAGCTTGTCAGCTTCGCGGCTTTGTAGAACCGCCGAAAACAGCGCCGATCAGCTGTTTCGGCGGTTCGAAAGCCCCCTCCTCGGGAGAAGAGGAGGGGGTGAGTTTCCAAGTAGGGGAAGGGCTCTCTGGGGCTGTCAGGGCTTAAAGCTCTGGCGGCTGGAAGATTGAGCCCCCCCGAAGCTTGGATTTCTCCGGGCCGCGCAACGTGTCTGCTCCGTTTTTCCTGGAGCAGAACAAGGCGAACGCAACCATCCCTGCCTACAAGAATGGACTTTGGAAGTTAATGGAAGCAGGCAGAGCGATGCAAGAGAATAAGGAGTAAGTGAACTTTTGAACTTTGGCTCAATTTACATTGAAGACTTAGAAAGTGAAAGTGCGTAGTTGCAAAAGGGGGAAAAAATGGCGGCTAAATCTTCTTCTAAACTTCCTAAAACTGCGGGGGCTTCCCCCCTGCCGCATTCTTCAGCGCAAGTGTTAGCACCTCCTGCACCTCTACCTTCGCCTGCCTTAACAGTTAAAGTTTTGGAAGATGCTTTGGAAAAACATTCACAGCATTTGGCTGAGATGATAGATGAGAAGATGGATGAGAAGCTGACAGAAAAATTTACAGTAATGAGGGAGGACATCTTGCTTGCATTTCAAGGCATGGCGATATGTATTGAACGCCTTGACGAAAGAGTGGAGGATCTCACTCAAAATAATACTAAACTGGATGCAAAGATACTAGAGACTGAGAATGTGGTGGATAAAATTGATTATGACTTGACATTGGTACAATATCATGAAATGGAGTTTGCTGTGAGGATAAGGGGTCTTAAGGAGAATTTAAAGGAAGATTTGAAAAAATTAGTTTCTGTTGCTCTCGAAGATGTGCTGGGAAGGCCAGCTGAAGAAATTGCAGAAGATATAGACAAAATTTTCCGTGTTAACTCCTGGATTGCGAGACAAAGGAAATTACCTAGAGATGTGGTTGTTTACTTTACAAAGAGAGCAATCAGGAATGAAGTTATTCAAGTTTCTTACAATACAAAGCTTGTGATTGCTGACCAAGAAGTTTTGGTTTTAAAAGAGATCCCTCCAAAAATCCTAAGGAAACGAAAGGAATTTGCATTTCTAGCACATGAGCTTAAGCGACGCGATGTCAGGTTCAGATGGGAGATTCCAGTGGGTATGGTGGTAATGTTTGAAGATACAAGATACCGTCTCGCTACGGTCCTGCAGGCACGTGATTTTTACAGCAATGTTTTAAAAGCAATTCCTATACCACTTCTGGAATCAATAAAGGAGGGAAAGTCTTATGATGCTGAAGGAATACAGATAGATGAGACAGCACCAGGAATGATTCAAATTTCAACAGTAGAAGAAGCAAAGGACCAGAGGGTCACCCGAGCTGCTTCGAGACGAGCCAGGCGTGACCAAGACCAAGCCCAGCAGAATGTTGTGGAACCTTCAAAATGTACCTATAGCCAAGCTGTGGGAGGAGCGCGACCTAAAAATGTAAAAGGGATTCTGGAAGATGCGCTTCAAAAGCTTCGGGTTGCCAGAAATGGTGACTAAGTTTTTAACTTGGAATGTTAATGGATTAAACTCACCACAAAAGAGAAAGAAAATTTTTCAATATTTAAACCAATTTAAGACTGACGTTATTTGCTTACAAGAAACACATATTAGAGTTATGGACCAAAAGTATTTATCAAATTCAAGACTAGGTACACAATTTATTGCCTCTGCAGTTAACAAGAAAAATGGAGTGGTTATTTATGTCAAGAATACAATTACAGCAGAGTTAATTGAAGCTGATCAACAAGGAAGATATGTTATTGTGGACTTGTTACTAGAAGGTAAAAGAACTCTTTTGGTTGGATTATACGCGCCCAATCAACAGCAAGCTGACTTTTATAGTTTGTTACACAGCAGGATTACCCAATTGGATTACAAATCTTTTATTTTTATGGGAGATTGGAATGGTGTTTTGAATGTACAAATGGATAAGAGTGGATCTTACAGAAGTACCCCAAGTCATGCGAAATTGCCTAAATCTTTTTTTGAAATGATGGACGATATGGAATTACGTGATGTTTGGAGGGAAAGGAACTTACAAGAAAGAGACTATACTTTCTTTTCTGATAGACACCAATCTTTTTCCAGGATTGATTTTATACTATTGTCTAATGACCTTTTTTTTAGAACTAAGAGGATAAAGATTTGTTCAAAGACTATGTCTGATCACAGCCCAGTTTGGCTAGAGATTGGAAAAGACAGTAGAGAACAACGTTCCTGGCGTTTAAATGAGAATTTGTTCAGAAATCAGAAAAACGTGGAAGAGTGTAAGAAACAGATGAAGGTTTTTTTTGAAACGAATATGCATAAGGGTACTTCTATGGAAATGGTATGGGATGCTAGTAAGGCGTATATGAGAGGTGTGTTGATATATCTTAATAATAAATATAGACGCAACTTGGAATTTAGGAGGAAAGAATTGGAGACAGAGATTAAGGAAAAAGAAAAGGCTTTAATTTTGAATCCATCGGATGTGAAGATTAAAGAGACTATTAAGCTGTTAAGAGGACAATTTGATAAGTTAATGGCTGATCAGGTGGCAACTAATCTACGGTTTGCAAGGCATAATACTTTTTGCAATGCCAATAAACCAGGCAGATGGTTAGCTTATATGTTAAGAAAGAAGCAAAGGGTTTCTAATATAGATAAAATAGAACTTAAGGGAAAGATTGTGTATCAACAGAATCTTATTAAGGAAACCTTTGTTGATTTTTTTTCTAAATTATATGCTAGTGATAAGATTAATGAAACGGACATTGATTTATATTTGAAAGATTTTAGCATCCCGGTTCTTACGCAAGACCAAAAAGAAGAAATGAATCAGCTGATAACTGAGGAAGAAATATACTTGGCAATTAAACAGTTAAAAGTAGGTAAAGCACCAGGCACTGATGGTTTGACTGCTGTGTATTATAAAAATCTACAGTTTGAGATGATAAAGCCATTAAAGGAACTGTTTCAGACAATTCAAAAAGGGGGAGGAGTGCCTCCGTCTTGGAAAACTGCTTTTATTTCTTTAATTCCTAAAGAAGATCAGGACGCTACTCAAGCAAAAAACTATAGGCCAATTTCACTTTTGAATACGGACTACAAGATATTTGCTAAGGTTTTAGCTAGTAGACTTATGAGGGTATTGCAACAGGTAATTCATGGTGATCAAACTGGGTTTATAAGTGGTAGACAAATGAAAAATAATGTGAGACATATAGTTGATTTGTTGGAATTTTTGGAAAGGAATAACCAGATCTCTGCAGCATTGATTTTTTTGGATGCTGAAAAAGCCTTTGATCAATTGGATTGGAAATTTTTGTTAAAAGTATTAGATAAAATGAATTTTGGGGATGAATTTTTACAACCAATTAGGGCAATATATCAGAAGCAAACAGCTCGAATAATTGTTAATAATAGTTTGACTGAAATGTGTAATATTGAAAAGGGCACAAGGCAGGGTTGCCCGTTATCACCTTTGTTATTTGTTTTAACGTTGGAGATATTATTGATTAAAATACGGAATTCGGAAACAATTAAGGGAATTCAAATAAGAGATCAGGACTATAAATTGAGGGCGTTTGCGGATGATCTGGTTATTACTTTGACACATCCAGAAAATTCTGTTATGGAATTGATGGAGTTAATATCGCAATATGGGAAAGTTTCTGGATTTAAGATTAATATACAAAAAACTAAAATTTTATCTAAAAACATGACAGCATTACAAAAGGTTTCTTTAGAAAGTTTAACTGGATTTGAAATTGTTGAAAGGGTTAAATATTTGGGGGTATATCTAGCACCCTCAAATGTCAAATTATATAAAAATAATTATGAAAAGTTATGGAATAAAGTGCAAAAAGAATTGGATAGTTGGAAAAAATTACAACTATCATTATTGGGAAGAATTGCAGCAGTAAAGATGAATGTTTTGCCAAAATTTTTATTTTTGTTTCAAATGATACCCATTCTCAAAAAGGATTCAAATTTGGAGGAATGGCAGAAGGGTATTAACAAATTTGTTTGGGCAGGTGAAAAGGCCACGGGTTAAATTTAAAATCATGCAGGATACACGCGAAAGAGGTGGTCTAAGAATGCCCAATTTTAAATTATATTATGAAGCTGCTGCATTATCAGCTATAAGTGATTGGATTAATTTGACACAGGGGAGACTATTAAACCTCGAAGGGCATGATTTGTTATTTAGTTGGCATGCATACTTATTGTATGACAAAAAGGTAGACAATGTGTTTAAAATGCATATTTTGAGGTATGCTTTGTTGCGAGTTTGGAAAAAGCACAGACAAAAGTTAAATTATAAGATACCGTTATGGGCAATACCCAAACACGCAATAGAGAATATAAATGTTGGATTTAAACATGATGTGATTACATATAAGGAAATTTTGAGTTTGGAGAGGAATGTGTGGTGTTTGAAATCATATAATCTTCTACGAGAAAAAAAGATTGTACAAACTTGGTTTCAATATGGACAATTACAAGCCAGGTGGAAAGAGGACCAGAAGATTGGTTTTTTAATGGATGATGAAAATTTGGTAAAACAAATTAGAAATCAGGGACCAGCGCATATCAAACGGATATATCTTGCATTGATAGAGATTGATTCAGAAACAGAAATTGTTAAGGACTGTATGATAAAATGGGCACAGAATATTCAGGAAGTTATTACAATGGACACTTGGGAAAAGATCTGGGTGAGAAATGTGAAATTTACGCAAGCTCAAAATTTAAGAGAGAACTTTTATAAAATGTTTTATAGGTGGCATTTAGATCCTAGAAAGTTAGCAAGTATGTATCCGAATTATCAGCCTAAATGTTGGAGATGTGGCGGTGAAGATGCAACGTACTTTCATATATGGTGGACTTGTAAAAAGATCAAAGCATTTTGGATTAAAATTTGGTGGAATATGCAGAAGATATTCAAGAAAAGGATAAAGTTTTGTCCGCAGTTGTTCTTACTGGGCATTATTACTGATACTACTGTGCTGGACATTAATTTGATGTTGAACTTAATTACGGCAGCCAGACTTTTAATAGGGCAATACTGGAAGAAGGAAGAACTGCCGACCATAGAGGAATGGACTTTAAAAGTTTCCAACCTGGCGGAAATGGCGAAGATTTCAGCATATTTGAAAGACCATTCACAACAACGATATATTGTGGAGTGGAAGAAATGGATTGATTACATCCAGAATAAATACGGGACTAAAAAGTTTCATCTAGCATTTGAATAAGTATATTGCTTGTAGTCAATTTATAAGAGCTAAAGTGCGAGAGATTTAATAGTTTATTGTTGTTAGTATATGGGAGTTTATGATTGGTTATTTTATTTTTATACCTTGTATCTAGCTCTGGGAAGTCCGGGGGGGGGAGGGGGGAAGGGGAGGGTGAGAGGGTGGGATAGGGTTGGGAAGGGTTGGGGGATGGGATGTAATAATTAAAATGTACTGAAAAACTTTTCAATAAAAAAAAAAAAAAAGAGTCCAAGAAAATTTGAGTTTCCCGCCATTACCACTATCCATGTTTAATCATGGTATTTGTATAAATATATAGTTTTAAAATATTTGTAACATTTCAGATATGGAATTTTTCTCTTGAGAAACTATCTCTTGCACTGAGAGGGTTTTTATATTTTTTTTCAGGGTTGTTTTTTTTTTAACAGAGCCTATCTATAGTTTTGCTGGATTTGAGAAGCCAGCTTTTTTAGTTTCTGTTATATTGGTACTTCGCTTTTATGATTCTATTGCAACTCTGTTATAAAACTGTACCTTTGCCCAGGAAATCCTGTAACTGAAGAGTGGTTTACAAATTGCCCAAATAAATAAAAACTGAATTAGAGTGTGGCATAGTCCCAGAAGAAACCAAACCCAACAGCTAGCTCCCAGCCATATTAATCACTATGCAATTGCTGGATTTTTTTTTTCACTAGACTAGAGGGAGAACATTCTTGGAAGTCCTATATAATGAACTCTATAAACTCCTATGAGATACAGATACTGTATGTGCATACATGTGTGCACGCATGCGCACACAAAAAGAGACCAGCAAATGTCTCTTTGCATAGCTTCATTTTCAGAATGGCTTTCTATCTCTTGCTTTCCAATTATTATTTGTATAACTCTTCCCAGCTTTATTAATGAGCTTACCTTTGCAGCAGCAATATACTCCAAAGACAAAGAGTACTGAGGACAAATAAACAGCTTCCCATTGATTTCTTTTCCTAAGCTGACCATATCAAAATGCAAATTATTTTTTTTAATGGACCATTAGCAGAAATCATTGAAAAGCAGAACAGAGATCTTTAAGGAAGCATTGCTTGTTTATTTTAGTTATTGTTCATTGGATATAGCATAGCATTAACGTTTAGGCTTATATATTGCCCCATAATGCTATATGATATATTTGTATAGAAATATTCTCTTACAGATAATCCTATGTAGGGATGGCTTTCCAGATGTGCACTCCTAAGTTCATTCTGCCTCCTTTTTAATTAATTTTTAAGACCACCCAAATATTTTCTTTTGAAATGCATGCATTCTCCCTAAAAATCCAGTTTTGTGTCATTCATAATCACAGCAAAAAAGAGGACTTGTAAAGTAATGTAATCATCATCATCATCATTGAGTTGGAAGGACCTTGGAGGTCTTCTACTCCAAACCCCTGCTCAGGCAGGAAACATTGTATTATTTCAGACAAATGGCTGTCCAGTCTCTTCTTAAAAAGTTCCAGTGTTGGAGCATTCACAACTTCTGGAGGCAGGTTGTTCCTCTGATTAATTGTTCTAACTGTCAGGAAATTTCTCCTTAGTTCTAGGTTGCTTCTCTCTTCAATTAGTTTCCATCCATTGCTTCTTGTCTTGCCTTCAGGCGCTTTGGAGAATAGCTTGACTCCCTCTTCTTTGTGGCAACCCCTGAGATATTGGAACACTGCTATCATGTCACACCTCATCCTTCTCTACATTAGACTAGACATAACCAATTCCAACAACCCTTCCTTATATGTTTTATCCTCCTGTCCCCTAATCATCTTTGTTGTTTTTCTCTGTACTCTGTACTCTTTCTAGAGTCTCAACATCTTTTTTACATCATGGTGTCTTGGTGTTTAGGTCATTTTATATTAAAAAAAATAGAACCTCCCATTTCTCACCCACCCTCCCTCCTTTCATCCAGATGCATTTTCAAGCTTTGGTCACTAGTTGCCTCTATAGAAAAATGGTGTGGGTGGAGACAAGAAGAAAATTGTGCAATAGTGGTGAATATCTGTAGCTTGGGTGTAGGATGAGGATGAAGGTTTGTTCTATAAGCTTGAGGGTTGGCTTCCAACCCAAAAGCTCGGGGAAGGAACCTTCACCCTCAAGAAAATAGTGATATTTCACAAATAACACCAATGTATATTTAAATTAACATATAATATTGAAGATTTTGAATTATTTCCACTCTTTAGAGAACACATAGAATGAAACTTTGCAAATAATTGAAGCAATTGAAAACCCGAATTAGTGATGATGAAGGAAGCTTTCTTCCATATTGCAAGTTTTTTTTAAAGTGAACAGTTGAAATGTGTTTTATTCCATTACATGTTGTTGCTGTAAGTTGGGACAATAGCTCAGAGAAGACAGATTACTTTTAATTGAGAGAATGCAAAGGACAGAAGACAGGTGTTCTCTCCACACTGGATTCACTTTGGCTCAGCCATAATTTGTAACAATACCTTTGAGGTATGAAACATTTGTTCTGTTTCCATTCTCAATTACCAGATGGAATCTACTGGTTACAGTTGGAGGCAGTTTTGTTCTCTATAGGAGCATCCTGCATTTGCACTTTATTTGGGTTGAACAATGAAAGATAGAATGAGATAGCTTCAGTTGAAAGGTGGGAGATGGGGATGATAACATGTTTGGAGGATAGTGTGGCATGCATCACACAACTTATTTTCTGAACATTATGCTAGCCTTCACTTGAAGCCAGTTTGCTGGTGTGTAAATGGAATCTTATTTTTTAGAGGAAAAGAAGAAAAAACTCTTGAGACAGTTCTTCAGGCAAAGAAAAACAAAGATATCATGTGACCAACAGTATACAGGCTTTTCTTCAAAAATACTGATTTGTTTGTTTGTTTCGGGCAGATCATCAAGGGGTAATAACCATGATGAATAGGTGGATGTTCACGTATGTAAATTCTGGGACATGCCAGAGGAAGAATAGGGTGGCACAAGCTAAGAAATATGGTAAAGAAAGGTGAAACAGAGAAATTAGAGCTCCCAGTATTTTGCTAGGTGATGCTGAAGTAGCGTAAACTGACTAATGTCATGCATTTTTAGGATTGATGAGAATGTCATTGGCTATGTGCCTTACACATGTTTTCATTGCAGCTCCAGGATAGACATCTGGAGATGAACCTTGGAAATATGCCTCCCAATATAATTAGCTAGAAATATGAAAGGAGAGTGTAATTTTTTCCTGTCTTAATGCCAACTTCTCAGTGCCATGTTGTCTAATATAATTTCTCAATTCTTTCCAGCTTCTAAATAATCCTGCTGCTGGACAGGCAGGGGAGTTAGAAATTTGGTGTCATTTCCGTCTTCTGGTCTGTATGCCTACCTGCTTGCCTTGTTTCAAAGCTTGAAGATGGAATTATTGAGAGCCTTGACCTCATAAAAGGTAAAGGTAAAGGTTCCCCCGCACATGCGTGCTAGTCATTTCCGACTCTAGGGGCCGGTGCTCATCTCCGTTTCAAAGCCGAAGAGCCAACGCTTGTCTGAGGACGTCTCCGTGGTCATGTCTACTTTGTTTCTTTTTCTTAAAATCATTTTGGTTTTCTTTTTAAATGTTCCTCTTTTTACCTTGTTATTTTGCAATAAAAGCAATTTGGGGACTATAAAGTATGTCCTCAACCACATTAACAGAAAAGAGCAATATACTGTGGTTTCAGTATATCAGAATATTGATATTTACTTGTCCAGTGTGAATGGCAAAATCCAAATTAGTCACAGTTTTTTTTAAGTGAGGTGAATACAATTTAAATTAATATTGCTTAACAGTCTTCTTCTGTATAAAATCCTTAAAAGCATCTTGCAGATATGAGACACAGTTATAGAGCAATTGAATTCATTCACCTATTTTCTCTGGGACAGCTTCCTTTCTACCACTCATCTATCTTCATCATCCTCACCTTCCATTTCATGTGGCAAACTGAAATAAATTCTACAGCCAAGTATGAAATCTTGGCATGTGAAAATATTTTCTATGCAAACAGTATGTAAAACAGTCCTTAATTGGAGCTGAAAGACTAGGAAGAAAACAAAAATCTGATTAAATTTTCTTGGATTTAGTTGCCCAATCACACAATGACAAGAATCACCCCCTTCTATAACTTGTAAAGGTGTGATAGAACATAGTAAAGAGGTAGATTCTGAGGAGGGGCAGAATGCATTCTAGAGGTGTAAGAGGCAATTCATTCCAAATATTATGTGTGACAGAAAGAAGGTGAAGACAGCCCCTCCCTAATAGTTCACAGAGTCTATTGTAGATGCAGATATTAGAGTCCTCAGTCTGGCAAGAGTTTGTTTATAGGCATGAAACAATAAAGAACTCAGCTTGGAAGAATCACCATGTATCGTTCTTGATTTTGGACCTGATATATATATACACACACATATACATACATACATACATACATACATATGTATACATATGTGTGTGTGTGTATGTGTGTGTAAATTTTTTTTGGCTTGCTAACAAAGAATAAAGGGAGACCTTTATTGTTTTGCTTGTTAGCAAGCCCAAAAACAATTTACACAAATATGAGCTGCCACTGCTGTGGTTACTGCCTGTAGATGGCCTTGGGCTAGGCTGAAACAGGAAATAAGATTTGTCCCGTGTCTGGGACTAAGCAAGTGTATTCTGAATGCTGAACAAGTATTTTACACACACATATATATATATCAGAGAGACGCGGTAGCTCAGTGGGTTAAGACGCTGAGCTTGTCAACCTGAAGGTCGGCAGTTTGGCGGGTCGAATCCCGAGTGCCGCGTAACAGAGTGAGCGCCTGTTACTCGTCCCAGCTTCTGCCCACCTAGCAGTTCGAAAGCACGTAAAAATGCAAGTAGAAAAATAGGGACCACTACGGTGGGAAGGTAACAGCGTTCCGTGCGCCTTTGGCGTCTAGTCATGCTGGCCACATGACCACGGAGAAGTCCTCGGACAAGCGCTGGCTCTTCGGCTATGAAACGGAGATGAGCACCGGCCCCTAGAGTCGGAAACGACTAGCACGCATGTGCGGGGGAACCTTTACCTTTACCTATATATATATCTCCAATGTATATTATAAGTGGATATTATCACGATAAAGATATCAGGATGCAAAAAGTTCTTCTAAGAGCTTTTTAGTATAAAGAAACAGATTCAAAATCTACTCACCATCTCTCAAGCAATGCAGATCTTAATCATATCTCATTGCAGAATTCATGTATCTTTGGGAATCAGAATTGAGTGTCAACATCCCTAGAAAAAATGCTGCAGTTATTTATCTTAAGATTAAAAACTCCAAGGAGAGAAAACGATCTAACATGCAGTGACAGGAAAGGAAATAGACAGCTATAGTCTGTTTATGAATATGTCTACAGCTTGTTATGTTCCATGCAGCTGGATGAAAGGAAAATAAGGTAGTATAAGGTATAAGGTAGCATAAACCATAAGTGTAAGGAAAATATCTTTACATATTTTCCTAACTTAAAAAATCCTTGCATATTTGAAAAATGGATGGTAAAGGGCTGGAATCTTCTTGCAGATATCTTTTTCTTTTTAATTTTCAGGTAGAAGTTTTTAAAAAAAAATGTAGAAAGGAACACCATACCAATCTTTGTTGCTTGAAGTGGTGAAGTAATACTCCTTTTACCTAGCCTTCTTCTACCAACTCATTCTATAAATCAAGTATGGATTCCTCCTCTGGCAATGGAAAAGCTGAGAAATAAATGATTCTATTTTCACTTTTATTTTTGATCTTCCAGGTCTAAAATGTGAAACCACAACTGAAAAAAGGGATACTGAATATTGTCACATATACCTGCCTCTTTATAGAGAAGTAAGAATTATATCATACATATGTGATTTTTAAGAAAGAACTCCATTTCTGGTTTGTCTGAAATGTAAACACAGCTCTGAATGGGTCACAGGCCATTAATGTTCAGCTTCTTCATTTTTTAATTATCACCTTCATTAATTTTTTTAAAAAATAGCATTATAGTTCTATATCTGAAAACAGTTTTTGGGCTGCCATTTATGCTACTTCTAGTTCTCAGAATCTACTTAACATTTCAATTTCTAAAGAATATATTTACTATATAATTTCATCATGTTAGAGGGGAAAAGGGAATTCCTATCTTAGTGAGTTGCTCAACAGGACATGAGATAAAAAGGTGTAGGTGACTTTTTAGGCACGTATGTCTATGAAGAGTAATTAACTTTATCCACTATGCCAACTTAGATACCATCTAACTCCAATGTACTCTGGTCATATTGCCACATAAAAATAGAACAAATATTTTCTGTAACCCATATTATTTTTACAAAACAGATGGAAGATCTAGTCAACACAACATATCACAACCTGACAAAGGGTTCCAATCATCCTAACTCAAAGCTTAGGAGAAGATCCATGTTTTTGAGGTCCTTTTGAAAACTATCTGGTAGGAGCCACTTGACTCTCTAGAGCAGACATGTCAAACACAAGGCCCGGGGGCCGGATCTGGCCCGCGAAGTGGTTTCATGCGGCCCGTGAAGCCATCCTGGAAACAGTGAAGGAACGGCCCCCACTGCCTTGGCCCTAGCCCAGAGACCCTCCTTCTGCCAGAGACCCTCAGATCTGTCCCACTCCTGCCCAGGCCCCCATAGGCACCCTTGATGTCAATGATGTAGAGCTGGCTATGTCCACCCAGTAGGCCATACGCACTCTAGCCACGCCCACCCAGGCCATACCCACCCGGCCCCCTGAGGACAACGGCAATGCTGATGCGGCCCTCAATGAAATTGAGTTTGACACCCCTGCTCTAGAGGAACTCGTGGTGTCAAGTAATACATTTAGAAACAGAAGAATATCTAATGAAAAATTCTTAACAATAATACAGTTTCTTACCATTGTTATATAAATTCATTGGCCATTTGACCAAGAGGATTGGAATTTCCCTATAGAAGGGAATAAGGATCTGAGGCCTTGATCTCCATTTAATTGTTGTGTTTTAGCTGGTATTGTTTATTTCACTGTGTTTGTTCTTTAGTTTGTAGCATGCCACCCAACTTATATTGTTTCACTTGGCTGGCCATATAAATATTTTAATATATAAATAAACAAATAAAGTTACTAATGAAGCATGGTTAAAGAAAAAAAACCCACATTTTACTATCTTTCCCAGAATGTCATTTATTAGGGGTTTTTCTTTATTACTGTTCCACAGTCTGTGTTTTTTTACTATTAACATCTGTAAAAATAATATTGTTTATTTGAAATTTAATTCTGAAATGCTTTTGAAGTCCCTGGTGCAGCTGAAGCTATAGAATAATCATAGGAATGAAGCTATCGTGTTCACCCACTCAAGACCTAAGGAATTTCTTCCATCAGCTCAAAGATTAAATTATTCCCAAGTTATTTACAAGCGGTTGGTACTTGTAAATAACAATGTAGATTTCTGCATATGGGAAAAGTATTTTCTACCAATCCTTAGGACTGATGTATTAATTCTAACAGTTGTGCTGGGAAGCACTGACTGTAGGTGTGGGGAAAAAAAATATTTGGAAAGATCTTGCACTCATTCTGTGCAGAACAAAGGCTATCCAGAGGGATACATTGGCTGGCCCCAATTGTTCAATTAAAAAAGGAACAAACTTTCTTTGATTCCTCTGGTTTAGGTTTAAACCAACAGTTCTTTTAAACTCAAACATTTAGCTGATGCATCAAGAAATGCTATAATAAACTAACTGAATTGGCAAGCTGTCTTTATAGCTAAACAGCAGAGCTACTCCATAAAAATGAGAATACTGTCTGGAAATCATTTCCCAAACAGCAAAGACATGGGTAAAATTAAATATACTGGTAACCTTTTGAGGAAAGAACAGCAGAGGAAGATACTGTGACATTTTCATGACTGGAAATTTTTTAAAGATTTTGTTCACTTAAAAAATATTGTTTTTATTTTAATCATTTACAGGGTGGGGTGGATAGATGTGGTCTATTTTTTTTATAGAGGTACATAATAAGATTTACTCTGGATCTTTTAAACAGTCCGGAAACCCTGGAGACAGAATGAAGACTTGAATCCTCACAATTCATCTTCATTGCATCCTAAGTTAATATATTTCTTGCTCAGTCTCCGTTAAAATTAATGGACATTGAAATCAAACAGGATTATATGGGGAAAAACAAAATAGCACTATAACTTTGGAATTATATTTTAACTGAAAATTTATACTAAACCTTCTGATTGCTTCAGGTACTAAATTAAACATAGAATCCTTCGTTTAAGATAAGTCTTGGGCAATTCCTAACAGAGAGTGTTTTGGATAGATATGTGTCACATAATCTATGTGATGTCACATAAGTTCCATGCAATTTATTTATTTATTTATTTATTTGATTTATATACCGCCCTTCTCCCGAAGGACTCAGGGTGGAGTACAGGGCAATAAAAATATAAGATTTAAAATTAAATGATTGTGCCCGATGCAGTAAATTAGTTAAAAACGGTGTTAAAACCCCAAACCCATCAGACCAGGCCGGCTTGTTTGAATAGATAAGTTTTTAGATCACGCCGGAAGGAGCGAAGGTCGGGGGCCATCCGGAGTTCAGCCGGCAAGCAGTTCCAAAGGACTGGTGCGCCCACCGAGAATGCCCTCCCCCTGGGGGTCACCAGCCAACATTCTCTGACTGGTGGTACCCTGAGGTGGCCCTCTCTGTGGGAGCATACTGGACGGAGGGAAGTTGACGCTGGCAGCAGGTGCTCCCGTAGGTAATCCGGACCCATGCCATGTAGGGCTGTATATGTCATCACCAGCACCTTGAATCTCACCCGGAAGGCAACTGGAAGCCAATACAGCTCACGGAGCAGAGGTGTAACATGGAAGTATCGGGAGACCCCTAACAGAACTCGCGCGGCTGCACTCTGTACCAGCTGAAGCTTCTGAATGGTCCTCAAGGGCAGCCCCATGTAGAGAGCATTGCAGTAGTCTAAATGAGAGGTCACAAGTGCATGAGTGACTGTATGCAAGGCATCCAGGTCCAGATAGGGTCGCAACTGGCGCACCAGACGAACCTGGGCAAAGGCTCTTCTAGTCACAGCTCCTATATGATCTTCTAAGGAGAGCTGTGAATCTAAGAGGACACCCAAGTTGTGAGCCTTATCTACGGGGGGTAATAACTCACTCCCCATAGTAAGAGATGGAATAATCTGAATTTCCTGCACGTACAGCGACTCAGTCTTGTCAGGGTTGAGCTGAAGCCTGTTCCTCCCCATCCAGACCCGGACCGCTTCCAGGCAATGGGACATCACGTCGAGGGCATCACTGGGGTGGTTTGGGGTCGAGATGAAAAGCTGGGTACCCCACTCCAAAACCACGGATGATCTCACCTAGCGGCTTCATATAGATGTTGAACAGGAGAGGTGAGAGGACCGACCCCTGAGGAACTCCATAAACGAGAGGCCTTGGGGTCGATCTCTTCCCACCCACCAACACTGACTGCGAATGTTCCAGAAGGTAGGAGGAGGACCACTGCAAAACAGTGCCTCCCACTCCCAACCTCCCTAGACGCCGCAGTAAGATACCATGGTCGATGGTATCAAAAGCCGCTGAGAGGTCTAATGGGACTAGGACAGAGGAACAACCCCTGTCCCGAGCTCGCCAGAGATCATTCATCAGAGTGACCAATGCCGTCTCTGTGCTGTGTCCGGGCCTGAAACCCGATTGGTATGGGTCCAGATAATCAGCATCCTCCAGGAACAAAGGGAGCTGATGCACTATGGCTCCCATCTGCTAGGGAGCTACATTTGGTGGGACCCGAAGGTGAGGCCTTCTCTGTGTGGCACCCACTTTATGGAACACCCTTTTCCCCCAAAGTAAGATTGGCTACATCCCTTTGAATTTCCAGAAGTCTATCAAAACTTGTTTATGCCATTAGGCCTGGCACCGCCCTGGTATTGAGTTGGAACCATTGTTGTTGTTGACATCTGATGTCCTCTTATCCTTTAATTGCATTTTTAATTTTTCTTTTTCTGAATAATTGTTTTCCTGTATCTGTTTTATAATTTTATTGTATGCCACCAAGAGTCACTTTTTCACGAGAAGAGCACTCATAAAAATTAGATTAATGAATAATTAAGTGATCAATTTGAAGGCAAAGATTATTCTATCTCTTCCTTGTCTCTACTCCATTTATACTGAAATTAAAAGGTAATTGCTTCATTTAGTCAGCAGATTCCTAACTCTTGGAACGATATATCAGAGAGGAGAAGAAAAAGAAGAAGAAGAAGAAGAAGAAGAAGAAGAAGAAGAAGAAGAAGAAGAAGAAGAAGAAGAAGAAGAAGAAGAAGAAGAAGAAGAAG
>JAKJMR010000182.1:1620519-1651377 GCA_024449315.1 Daboia siamensis
AGAAGAAGAAGAAGAAGAAGAAGAAGAAGAAGAAGAAGAAGAAGAAGCAGCTCTATTCTGAAACTTTTCTTATTGTTGTTGTTCAGTTGCTAAGACATGCCCAACTCCTCATGACCTCATGGTTCAGACAATGCCAGGCTTTGCTGTCCTCCCCTGTCTCCTGGAGCCTGTGTTTACTGTGTCTATAACACTATCTAACCATCTTATGCTCTGCCCTCCCCTTCTGCTTTTGCCTTCAATATTCCCAACCTAGGAGATTCATTTTTCACAAGATCAGCACAAATTAAAGTACTGGAATGATGTGAGACTTGTGAATGTTAAAAAAAAGTGGCCATGTAATTCAAAGTGAAAAATATGGGGAAGCCAAGGGTAACACAAGGAAGTAAAACTTTTATACATTTATTCACTGAGCCAATTTACTCCTAGGAAAAATTCTCTCCCTCTCAAACTGCTGTATGCCAATCCATCTTCCATTCAGGAAGCCTGAAGGGACCTTACAAACATTTTGACAAGCTGCCTCTTCTTCCCTTCCCCAAAGCCCAAGAAATGACACTGAGGAATAGGAAGACAAAGGTAATAAAGAAACAGATGTTTCCACAGATTTTTCCAAGGTGTCTTCTTAAAATTTGTCTCCTCTAAATTCTTCTTTCCCAAGGTGATATGTTTTGGCCTGAGAGGAAGAGAAAAGAGAGAATGGCTTTGAGCTAAATTATAATTTTGCTGGCAATCGTTGAGCAACATCTTTGCATTAATGTTTTTAACATCCCATTTGATTTCAATATGTAATATATAATTTAGTTTGGCATTAATATACACGTAATCTATAATTCAGACTGTATGGTTCTTTGGAACAAAGCTCTGTGTTCTTGTGAAACTTTAAGGTGCCATCTGTGATGATGGTATTGTATAATAACAGTAATTATAAAGATATTACTCTATTATTAAGTGGAAGTAATACGAGTGGTAAAGTTAAGGTATGAGAAGCCGGTTGAACACTTGATGTCAATGGAAAGATACACCCATACAATCACTGTCAGGATCTGGCTGAACCAGGTTGGGGTTACTTAGCTAGCAAAAACAGGAGAATTAGTGCCACAAAGAGGGGCAAGCAGCAGAGAGAATATGTGGCATTTTCAACGTTCTTTTATTATGAAAGCAGTAGTGCAGCCCAGTGCCTAGGTTAAATCATCACCCATTAATTCATTAACAAGAACATTAAACCTGCCCCAATTGTGCAGAATTTCAAAGTGAAGGTAATTTTTACTCCATATGCAGATTTCTGTTCAGACGTGAGTTGAATTCCCAGTCATGTTGGAAAGGCTAACCAACAAGGGTAATGCTTCATTAGCACAAAGCAGAACAAAATTAAAGCTTGAAAAAAACTGGCAGCTGAGGGTATGTGGGTAAGCTGTGTGTACATCCTTGTTGTGGAGATGTGGTCAACAGTTTGCTAGTGTTGGATTTGAAATCATCAGGAGACATTGTGAGAGGCTAAGTCCTCAAACAGAAGTAGACTGATGAAAGAATGCTGAATAATTTAATCAAACTAGGTGAGCACACACATATATTCCTAATATAGCATGTTGCAGGCAAAATATTTGCTATGTTTAGCCCAGCAAATACTAATAGTCAGTATGTCTGAGGTAAAATCTTATTACTTGTTATCAACAAATCCAGGGAGAAAGAAAAATACCATATCTACCTACTGTAACCTTCATTCTGAAGAAAGGGAAGGATGAGAAATAGATAGATAGATAGATGATAGATAGATAGATAGATAGATAGATAGATAGATAGATAGATAGATAGAAACAAGAAGCTTTTTTTGCCCCTTACACCCAGACACTGATTGAATTAACAATAGGGTAGGTGAGATACACCACAGAGCAACACATGAAACTTTCCCCCCTTACCTGTCTCTCACTATTTGCTACAGGGATCAAGGTTCATAAGTTCAAAGACATGATATAATTTCCCACAGCTGGCTTGCTGGATAAATAGATGTATTCATTTATTGTGTGTTGGTTTAAGTAATTTATATAGCCACCCATCTCTCACTACAGAGATTTTAGGAACAAAGAAAGACCAGTTAATGTTTAGACTACAGATTCTAGTTCACACAGAATAGCATGAGCATGCTTGGGGTAAATCTGGGTTTTGACTGCATCTGTGACTTACAGACAAGACATACTAGTATTGTGCTTGTGGTTATGCCTAAGATTATAAACTAATCCTTATCTGCATGGTATATTGCCTCATTTGACTAGGAAAGCAACTGCTTTTATAGGGCAGGAATGGAAAGAGTCACCCTTCATTTATCTCCCTCTCCTCAGAAACCTTTTTTTTTACTGTGTTTTCAAAGTAATGTTTTTTTCTTGTGTTGTCTTGAGTGCTCTTGTCTGTTTTCACTAGAGTGCTTTACTTACTTATAAGTTAACCTTAGCTATTCCTTGACTGCTCCATAGAAAAAGCAATACCTCTTCAAACTAGAACAATAGTTGCCCTGATATCTAAAAACTTCTAATACTTCTTGTCACTATCAGGATTAAATAAACTCAATACTGGCTTTTGGACAATAGAAGAAGAAAAGAAACTGATGGATCATGAAACATCAAATCAACTCAAGAGTTCTTGTATGAAGCACAAATAATCTACTTTGGACATTTTTTGCAAAGACTTAGCTCTCTCGTGAAGGCTCTAATCTGGGAAAGGAGGAAGGAAATAAAAGAGAATAGCTAGGTGGATCAACTCAGTTATAGTGGTAAATGGGTGCACCATTGAAAGACCTCAGGGACCAAATTAGGGTAGATTGGTCATGGGTAAAATCTATGTGGACACTAAAACCTGACAGTGATTTGATGTCAGATAATCAATCCATGTGTTTTTGCTTATAGATTATAAGTATCATGTGCTAGAGTAGATGAAATGCTGAATAAAAATCAGTTCCAGTTCTAATAGCTATAGCAATAGCAGTTAGACTTATATACCACAGTTTTTTACAGCCCTCTCTAAGAGGTTTACAGAGTCAGGATATTGCCCCAACAATCTGGGTCCTCATTTACCAACCTCGGAAAAATGGAAAGCTGAGTCAACCTTGAACCGGTCAGGATCAAACTCCTGACAGTGAACAGAATTAGCTTGCAATACTGCAATACAGTTCTTGCACTATGTCCACTAGAAATGTTTAATTTGTTTTTGAACCTCAAAAGTGATGCACAAATTTGGATTTAAATTTTGTGTTATTCCTCTTTTCACATACTGCATCTTCTCAAATTGTTGCCAAATCATTTGAAGCTTCTTCCTTATGTACCCATTTGTTTACTGACTTATTGCATCTCTTATAACCTGCTAATTCAATAGACTCCAGGAAAACTGCTGTACAGCACATATCACTGAAGAGGCCAAAGCACAAGCCAATTATGCCTTTGGGCAAGCATCATGCACAAATGAAAAAAGCTCATTTATCATTCTTTCTTCTTCTTTGTGATTAGCACAGTTAAAAAACAAAGGCTTTCTGTGTTCTTTCTTTGGATTTGGAAAGATTCTATCCCATAATGCAACAGAGACCAAGGATTTTGCCCAGTTGAAAGAATTCAGAATTCTTAGGAATTTGTAGCAGAATCTTAATTCTTAGCCGAAGGACAGTCTCAATAAAGAAACAGGGAAAAAAATGCCAAACTTTACTGGTTCTCAAAATTTGGTGGTTTAAATTTAATAAGATGGCCTTTAACTATAAGTCTCCACTTAGAAATGGCAAACCAGCTCAAGCTGCTTAATTTCCAACCACATAAACCATTTTCTCTGAAAAAAAAATTAATAAAGGATTGGTGTAACTGGAATTCCCAAAAGTTGAACCATTGTAAGTGAGTTATAAGTGATCACATTTTAGATGGAGTCCATTTCAAAATACTAAACTTGTAAGTCTGAACCCCAGAGCAGATGCCAGTTCATTTCATTCTTTTTTGTGCCTGAAAGAAAGAGCAATTATGAAGATGCATAACGTGGCTTTCATTTTCCAGATGATTAAGTCTGCCAGAGGCCACCAGACAAAATATTTTATAACATTCTGAACTCCTGCACATATTTGAGTTTGTTGGAAATATATAAAAGTCAATGTGTTGCATTTATAAGGTTCAGATATTTACCAAATTACTATAGTGATCCTGCTCAGTTTTCCTTTTTTATGCAGACTGGAAATAATGTTGCTGGATTAGATTCTTCCAGTTTATTGACTAAGTACTTATTCCATGTCAAACGTGGATACAAGTTCCCCATCATTATCTTAATTTTCACATAGCCAGCTCTATCCCTTTTTACTTGTTAGGAAGGCCACTGTGATCAACATGTAGTTAGTTTCATTTTCCTATATTCCAGGTCCATGGGTTTAGGAAATTTTAAGAGTTCAAACAATGAAAGTATACAATGTATTTTCCCCTTCATGGATTACTGCCTTGTTGTGGCGAAGGGGCTTGTGTAATTCAATGAAGCTATGAGCTATGTCAAGCAGGGCCAACCAATACAGACAGATCATAGTAAAGAGTTCTGACAAAACGTGATCCACTGGTGAAGGAAATGGCAACCCACTCCAGTATCTTTGCCATGAAAAACCCATGGCCAGTACCAAAAAGAAAAATATATATGACACTGGAAGATGAGCCCCTCAGGTCGGAAGGCATCCAATATGGTACTTGGGAAAACCAGAGGGCTAGTACTAGTAGTGCCAGAAAGAATGAAGCAACTGGGCCAAAGCCGAAAGGGCGCTCAGCTGTGGATGTGACTGGTGGTGAAAGGGAAGTCTGATGCTATAAAGATTTTTTCTCCATAGGAACCTGGAATGTAAGATCCATGAATCAAGGGTAGCTGGACGTGGTCAAACAAGAGATGACAAGACTGAACATCGACATCTTAGGAATCAGCGAACTAAAATGGACAGGAATGGGTGAATTTAATTCAGATGACCATCAGGTATACTACTGCAGGCAAGAAGCCCGCAGAAGAAATGGAGTAGCCTTCATAGTCAATAAAAAAGTAGGAAAAGCAATACTGGGATACAATCCCCAAAATGACAGAATGATCTCAGTTCGAATCCAAGGCAAACCATTCAATATCACAGTAGTCCAAGTCTATGCTCCAACCACCAGTGCTGAAGAGGATGAAATTGACTGGTTCTATGAAGCCCTACAGCACCTTATAGATCTAACAACAAAAAATGATGTCCTTATCATCATGGGGGATTGGAATGCTAAAGTAGGAAGCCAAAAGATAACCAGAAGAACAGGCAAGTTTGGCCTTGGAGTACAAAATGAAGCAGGGCACAGTCTGATAGAATTTTGTCAAGAGAATACAATGGTCATAGCAAACACTCTTTTCCAACAACCCAAGAGACGGCTCTACACATGGACATCACCAGACACTCAACACAGAAATCAGATTGACTATGTGCTCTGCAGCCAAAGATGGAGAAGCTCTATACAGACAGTAAAAATAAGACCAGGAGCTGACTGTGGCTCAGACCAGGAGCTTCTCGTTGCAAAATTTAGGTTTAAACTGAAGAAAGTAGGGAAAAGCACTAGGCCACTCAGGTATGAACTAAATCATTTCCCTGTTTCATTTCACCTCTACAGACAGTAGAGGTGACAAATAGATTTAAGGAATTAGATCTGATAGACAGAGTGCCTGAAGAACTATGGACAGAGGTTCACAACTTTGTACAAGAGGTAGCAACTACAACCATCCCAAAGAAAAAGAAATTCAAGACAGCAAAATGGCTGTCTGAGGAAGCTTTGCAATAGCTGATGAAAGGAGGGAAGCGAAAGGCAAGGGAGAAAAAAAAATATACGCCCAGCTGAATGCAGAATTCCAGAGAATAGCTAGAAGAGATAAGAATGAGTGGTCATTCCAGACATCCTGGAATGTGAAGTGAAGTGGGCCTTAGGAAAGCTGAGCAACAACAAAGCTAGTGGAGGTGATAGTATTCCAGCTGAGCTATTCAAAATCTTAAAAGACGATGCAGTAAAAGTGCCACACTCAATTTGCCAGCAAATTTGGAAAAACCAACAGTGGCCACAGGATTGGAAAAGATCAGTTTACATTCTAATTCCAAAGAAAGTCAGTGCCAAAGAACGTTCAAACTATCACACCATTGCACTCATTTCACATACTAGTAAAGTTATGCTTAAAAGCCTACAAGCTAGACTCCAGCAGTATGTGGATCTAGAACTACCAGAAGTACAGGCAGGATTTCAAAAAGGCAGAGGAACTAGAGGTCAAATTGCATACTCTGGATCATGGAAAAAGCTAGGGAGTTCCAGAAAAACATCTACTTCTGCTTCATTGACTATGCTAAAGCCTTTGATTGTGTGAATCACAACAAACTGTGGCAAGTTCTTAAAGAGATGGGAGGACCAAACCATCTTATTTGTCTCTTGAGAAACCTATATACGGGTCAAGAAGCAACAGTGAGAACTGGATACGGAACCACTGATTGGTTCAAAATTGGGAAAGGAGTCCGGCAAGGCTGTATACTGTCACCCTGCCTATTTAACTTATATGCAGAGCACATCATGAAAAAGGCAGGGCTAGATGAATCAAAAGCTGAAATTAAGATTGCCAGGAGAAATATCAACAACCTAAGATATGCTGATGATATGCAGAAAGTGAAGAGGAACTAAAGAACCTCTTGTTGCGGGTGAAGAAGGAGAGTGCAAAACATGGGTTGAAACTTAACATTAAGAAAACCAAGATCATGGCATCTGACTCTCTCAATTCCTGGCAAATAGGTGGGGAAGAAATGGAGGTAGTGACAGATTTTATTTTCCTGGGCTCCAAGATCACTGCAGATGGGGACTGCATTCAAGAAATTAAAAGATGCTTGCTCCTGGGGAGGAAAGCCATGGCAAATCTAGACAGCACACTAAAAAGCAGAGACATCACCCTGCCAACAAAAGAGTGTATAGTCAATGCTATGGTCTTCCCAGTTGCAATGTATGGCAGTGAAAGTTGGACCATGAGAAAGGCTGAATGCCAAAGAATTGAGGCCTTTGAACTATGGTGCTGGAGAAGACTCCTGCGAGTCCATTGGACTGCAAGGCGATCAAACCGGTCAGTCCTAGAGGAGATCAACCCTGACTGCTCTTTAGAAGGCCAGATCTTTAAGCTAAAACTCAAATACTTTGGCCACCTAATGAGAAGGAAGGACTCACTGGAGAAGAGCCTAATGCTGGGAAAGATTGAGGGCAAGAGAAGAAGGGGACAACCGAGAATGAGGTGGCTGGATGGAGTCACTGAAGCAGTAGGTGTGAGCTTAAATGGACTCCAGAAGATGGCAGAGGACAGGAAGGCCTGGAGGAACATTGTCCATGGGGTCACGATGGGTCAGACACAACTTTGCAACTAACAACAACAAATGCAGTGTATTTTAAAGCTTGGCAATTCCAACACAGCTGCTTGTTTCTGCTGCTTGTTTTACCCTTCTATTTTAAATGAAGAGAGAACAATGCAAAATAAATTAAATCCTGGGGGGAAAATAGAAATTTAATCTCCTGATCATGTGGCCTAAGTTTCAATCCAAAGGAAGGAGTAATCACATGCTGCTTTTACTGGGATGGCTTTGCACCAGAAACAAAGCCTTGTGGGAAAAATATTCAAGCTTTTGTAAAACAGATGAAAAACTAATATCCACATCATGTACTGTTTAATATTCTACAAAGATGTTGTTAGTTACAAAAATTGTCCTCCCATATGTCTTTGAAGTGTGTGCCACCTAAACAAATACCTTGTCCATAAATGTAGGCAAACTATTATTCTGTAGTCAAACTTGCAATGAGAGTGGTTTCTATTCATTGCCTAAGATGCCTGGTAGAAGCGACGTGATGGACCAAATTGGAACTGATTTGGGAACAAAATTGAATAAGGATCATTAGCTGTAAGATGTGATCTTTGAGTGTAGAATAGAAGCATTCAGAAGAATATGTCAGCATTTGTGTTTTCCATCTTAAAGTAGTCATAAGTGCACTTTAGAAGATTAACAAAGAAAAAATATATACTGGTTCAAGGATCACTCTACATTGCACTATATTCAAGTTAGTATGGAATATTAAATTCATCAAGAGGGTAAGAATAATGTTGTCATTATGCATAGGCAGGAAGAGAGAAATTGAAAAGAAATGGCATTATGGGAGTTGAAAGTTTGTATCAGAAAGGTTTCATTTGCCAAGATGTTGCAATCTTTTACAGTCTTGTGTTCTGGATTTTTTTTTTAAATGAGACAATGGAAATGTGCAATTTTGATTCTGTTTGAAGAATTTTTTCCAGAGCTATTTACACTCTCCTCCTTTTGAATCAAACTGAATCAAAGAGGTGATTCACAACATCCAAATAAAGTGGTTGCTTCCCAGGTGTTTGGAGGGCATTGAATTGCTTTGACAATGTGATGGATTTTTCTGTTGCTTCTTTTCGTTGCTAGAGTTTGTGTATTGCTGTTAGTATACCACTTTCTGAGTTGGAAAATTGCTGATCAGTCCTAGGAGAGATTCCACTTACAGATAAGGCAACTTCCCAGCCCACAGTAGCCACTAATCTCAGGAAGCAAATTCTGGTACTTATATACTTCATGCCAGCATTTACCTACTGATGTTGCCTGATTTCCTAGTACATAGGTCGGCAACCTGCGGCTTTAAGCCGTCTCCTGCGGCTCCCGGTCGCCTGGTGCGCGTGCACCTCTCCGAATGGGAGGAGGTGCACATGCACCACTCCGAACGGGAGGAGGTGCGCATGCACCACTCCAAAGGTTTGGAGAGCTGCACGCACACCTCTCGGAACAGGCGGAACAGGTTTGGGCAGAGGTGCGGTTTGGAGACCTGCTGTTGCCAGTTTAGAAAGCTGCCGCGGCCTACAGCAACTTTCTAAACCAGCACCAGCAGGTCTCCAAACGCGTGTTCGGGCGGAGGTGCGTGCGCACCTCCGCCCGAACACACGTTTGGAGACCTACTGGTGTTCTGACGGAGGTGCGGTTTGGAGACCTGCTGTTGCCGGCTTAGAAAGCTGCCGCGGCCCGCAACAGCTTTCTAAACCGGCAACAGCAGGTCTCCAAGCGCGTGTTCGGGCGGAGGTGCACATGCACCTCTCCAAAGGTTTGGAGAGCTACACGCACTGGAGACCTGTGCACGCAGCTCTCCAAACCTTTGGAGAGGTGCGCGCACACTTCTGCCTGAACACGCGTTTGGACACCTGCTGGTGTTCTGGTGGAGCTGCGGTTTGGAGACCTGCTGTTGCCGGCTTAGAAAGCTGCCGCGGCCCGCAGCAGCTTTCTAAAGCGGCAATAGCAGGTCTCTAAATGTGTGTTCGGGCAGAGGTGCGCGCACACCTCTCCAAAGGTTGGAGACCTGCTGGAGAGGTGCGCGCGCACCTCTCCAGCAGGTCTCCAAACGTGTGTTCGGGCCGCAGTTTGGAGGTTCCAGTGGTGGCTCCGGCAGCGCCCGGACTGAAGGCGGCACCGCAACCCAGTGCCCGTCACCAGGGAGACCCGTCATTGCTGGCGTGCAGGTGCGTCCACATAAAAAAAAGTGGAACTGAGCGCATGTATCCACGCATGCGCATATGCAAAAAAACATTTTGCGCGTGCGCAAAACATTTTGTTTTATGCACATGCGTGTGTGTTGATGCACGCGCGTGGCTCCCACTTTTTTTTATGTGTGATGGAACCGGTTCCCAGTGGCTCTTTTGCTTTTTCAGTTTGCCGACCCCTGTCTTAGTAGTTGCTTAACTTTCTTATGAGCCATGCCTGCAAGCCTATTTGCTCCAAAAAGAGTGATCTCAAGAAAACTTTGGTGGGTATTTAGTTGTTGTGCTATCCTGTTTTCATTCCTGCCATAAAGGATTTATGAGGAATATTTTAAAATTCCGTTACATTGAACCTCTTGTGTGGCTTCCTTTAAAAGTTAATCAATCCTGTTATCTTCATCCCACTCTACAAAAAATAAATGGCCTTAGGCTTTTTGATGTTTTCTTTTACAGTCTATTGTTGAAGCATTTTTCCCCACTTGAACCTAGAAGAAATTGTCCTTCATCTAAACCTAGAATTGAATCAGGTCACCATCGAACCTTAATTGTAATGTGATCAAAGCTGATTTACATAGCCACACATTTTTTGGTCTATATTAATCATCCAGAACTTCATTGGAAGGAAATGAAAAATCATGGAACTTCCAATATCATGGAAAAAGCTTTGGAGATATTCAGAATAAATGAATGTTTAATATTACCATCCTTGAATACGAAAAATTGCCTTTGACATGAATTTGTTTACTTTCCACTAATAGTTTCACAAAACATGATCCAGATATGCCCAACTATAATACTGATACATGTCTTCATGGTGGAATAGAGTAACTAGCATACTCAGCAGTGTAAAACTGGATTAGTAAAGCATGAGACATGAATCTTCCCAGGAACTGACACTGTAGATGAAGAATTTATGGCTTTGGGTTAATGGCATGTTTATCTCTAAATGTTTCTAGACAACCTGTAGGAAGATGAAAAATTAAGATTTTCACTAATGTTTCAAGCCAAAGAGAGCAACTTTCATGAGCTCAAAGAAATATCAAATATTTCTTTGTTGTTGTTCCCTTGGCTGTATTTTGATTCTATTTTTCATCACTTCTTTGACTCACACATACATCCAAAGAAAACTTTCTGTACCTGAGGACCTAAAAGGATTTCTAAAAAATAGATTGCTTGTATTCACTTTCCTTAGCTGCACCCAGGTAAAAAACTATTGCAAATCTACCTGTATTTCTGAGGTATATATCCTCAGTTCTGAAAAAAATTAAATATGCAAATTGAATTAAAGCAGAGAAAAAGAAATGGACACTGTTCTAATGTATTATATTTAGACTATTTATATGGCCTCCCATCCTAAATATGTAAGTCTAGGCAGCTATAAATCACAAAAATATCAGAATTAAAGCTTCCGTATAAAACCAGGCTCTTTTCATGCCAGCTGTAGCATTTTAATAGCAGTATTTGTCGACCTGATGTACTGAAACAATTGAAAGCAAGAGGGGAGAGAGATGGATACATTTCCTGCTCTACATTTCTTCCACTGACTAGTGAAATTTGAAGAGAAACATTGCAGATATGATCCGCCCATTGATAAAATATGCTGCCTGGACAGAAATTCCTACTTTGAAGAATAATAACCAATACAGTCTTTATTTAAGCTCAGCTAGTTGGTACAGAGAATTTAGGAATTTAAAGACAAAAAAAAAAAATCCTGTACAATTATGCAAATCATTAGTCCTCAAGATTACAAGATTTCCTTATGTTGCTATCAAACTGTTTAATATGACAGAGGGGGAGAAGTGTTAAGTATATGGCTGGTGTTTAATCCCATTGTATTTATTTTATTTGAGTTAAATTTAATTGTAAATAAAATGAATACACATACAGAAACACACACATACACACACACACAGTTACATACATGAAATATATTTTTAATTTTATTTATTTTATTTTAATCCCATTTATATCCCGCCCTTCTCCGAAGACTCAGGGCGGCTTACAATCTAAGCACAAATCAAATGTGCTTAGCTTATATATTCAGAAGAAGTTGTTTATCCCTACCCAAAATGTTGTTCAAGAAAAGAGGAGGAGGAACAAAAATCTTTTTTTTTTATTAAAGAGTTTTACAGAAACAAGATTTTACAATATATCCCCAAATCCCCCCCAACCCAAACCACCCCCCTCCCCCACTTCCCAGACTAAATACAGGATTATAGTTATAATAGTCATATTCTAAATAAGAATTATCTATAATACACAATTAACCAAATTCATAATGTGCTTTAACTCCCCTTTAACATAGATACATACAAAGTACTAACACTACGATAACAATATCCCTCTAAAATCTACTCATAAGCTAAATGGAACTTTTTAGTCCCATATTTATTCTGAATATAATCTATCCATCTCCTCCAAACTGAAATATATCTTTCCTGTGAATGATCTTTTAAATAAGCAGAAATCTTAAGGAACAAAAATCTTAATAGAATACAAGTTAAAATAGGCAAGAAAATGTTAAGAGAGCACTTGTCCATCCTAGACAAGTTCAGATCAGCAGGACCAGACAGATTATACCCAAAGGGTTCTGAAGGATCTGTTAGATGTGATCTCAGAATCATTGAACCATTTCTTTCAAAGATCCTTGAAAGAGGACTGGTAAAGAACCTATGTAGTTCCCACCTTCAAAAAAGAAAAAAATAAATCTTTTGGAACAAAAGAAATTAAGGGAATAATATTACTTAACCATATCATACAGCATATATCATGGACTGGATCATCTTTCTGACTATAACAGCTCTTTCTTCTCTTTCCAATTCTTTACCCATACTTTGAAGTTGCAGAACAGTTTTCACTTAATATTTGTACATTGTATCATGGAATAATTCCAATAGTAAAATAGTGTAAAACTGAGTTAGATGCGATCCACCCAATTAATCCCTAATATTGTCGATATTCTTTCAGTATTGCATAGTTGCTCCAGTAGTAAGCAGACCAGTGCTGAGCTTTTTAAAAGTATCAGTGTCAATTGTGAACCCAGAAGAATGTTTTAGTTCTCTTTCTCTCTTGGCTAACAATGCTTTTTTTTTTTTCCTTTTGCACACATCGTGAGACACTTTCATTCTATCAAAACAGAGCTGTTGTATTCCAAAGCATTGCACTTATTTAAAAAAAGAAGAAAATCTAGTATATGGAGTGCTAAGCCATTCTCCAGACACTTTTAAGTTCAAAGACTAAACATTGTATTTTACCATGCTCTTAGGCAGTTTGCTTTTTTTTTTAAAAAAAAAAGTGATAAAAATCACTGGGGAGACTGCAGTCATTCAAATGTATTCTAAAATCCTCCAAATGCATTTGCTGGAGCATTACAGAAGAATATACCCACTAGCATTTATAAATGGCTAACGCTCACACATGGCTGACATAAGTTAAAAACTATGGGTGATGGAAGGGGGGAGAAATCCACTTTTAAAGCTGAAGAACACGTGAAAGAACAAAAGCAGACTGAGCATGTCTTATGCTGACTCCAAAAGCAACTTCTGTCAGATCAACCAAATTGGCTTTCAATCAAATATATTTTGAGATTTGACTGAACTAAATCAGGAGTTTCAAGTTTCATCTACTGCTCTATGGGTACATTAGCATAATTTCACATGTTCATAGCTGGGTATCCATGGTCAAGGTTTCTCATATATCCATGTAGCATCATCAGACCAGGGAATCCAGTCATCTGTGTTGGCATGGGCACAAGTAGACAATGTTGTATATAGTAGAATACAAAGGCAAGAAAGAAATGTGGACCTTTGTTTTCAGTAGTAGCATCAGGTCTTCTTCACTATAGACTTTTATAAAAACAGTTTGTAGGTGAGATAATGTGTCCTGTTCAGATGTTCAGGTTAATAATTTATGTGGCATTTAACACTCATTGGATAAAAGGCATTCATTTAGCAACTGACACATTCACTGAATGACCACGGTGTTTGTTTAGCAATTGCTGCAAAAAAGGTCGTAAAATTGGTTGCAGTTTCATAGTGACACAAACAAGCAAAGCCCCATCTGTGGGATGCAGGCAGTACATGAAACCACGCCCCCTCCGGTCCACAGAAAAACCTCTCTCCAGGGAACCATCCCTGGTGCCCAAAAGGTTGGGGACCTCTGCACTATGTATAATATATAGTGACGTATGAGCATAATTGAGGCCAGAGTTATAGTCATAATGGTAGTTGTAGCCATTATGACTATAACTTTGACCTCAATTATGCTCGTAAGTCGGGGACTACCTCTACTGCATGGGAGAAGCATGCTAAGGCAATGCATAAGAATCCAGAGGTAAAGTAATATGTAAAAATAATTCCAGATGATAATAACAGTGCAGAGGGCTTTGTGATTAGATTTTGGGGATGAGTCGGGGAAGAAGAAATATGGTTCACTCATCTGGATATCTCATATCTTCATATTGTTCTTGTGCTTTTGTGAATGTCTGGTTTGAAGGGCTAGGGAGAGAAGTAAAAATGTTTTCCTCAACCAAACCTGGATGGGGAAAAAAAATTACACAGGGCAGAAGAATATCTAAAGTACTCTGATAAAATTTTCTTTCTTAAATGCTGATTATAGAGGTAAATGAGATCACAAGATGAGTGACTAGTTCAGCTGAACTTTCCTTAATTTCTGAAAGAAAGGGATACAAAAAGCTTGACCAGTGAACCCTCCTATTCCCCCCCCCCCATTCCCAAAGCAAAAAGTGGTGTGTCAAAGGGCTTCTGGTCACATATCAACAAGCTACATATTATATCATACGCTGATCTGAAGTCAGCACTAATAAGAATCCATAAGAAAAAATGTCAAAAAGTTAATAGCTGCTATATTTTACACACTAAATGTGGCAAATTTGCTTCCATTATTCCCACTCTTTATTCCAGGAGGAAAATGGTGAGTGAGATCATGTTACAACAGGCAAATTTCAATTGTGTTAAGGAAGAAATAATTCACCATTTTCTTTTTGAGACACTTGGTGATTATACAGAGAGCAAGACAGACTGAAGGTGCTCTATGAGATCCCATTAAGATCAGCTGATGGCAAAACCATAAATGATTGTCTATCACTTGGTAAGTAATACTTTGATATTTTCAGAATTATTTATTTGCTGCCTGGAAAACATTTGGGGGGACTGGGGAAAGAACTGAATAAAGTACATTAAATAAAACAGATCTGCAGTGCAGTTATGCCAAAATTTTACCCTGAAATTTCTGAAAGTCAAGAGTCAAAAAATGGCTACATCTGTACTTTTAGTAAAGTTTGGACTTATGTCTTTCATAGATTTTTTCCCCTGCTGTTGCAATGCTAATTAGCATCAGAGCTTTGCTTTAAATTGCCGAGAGCTTCCAAAGACTTTTATAATATGGTGCATAAACCAGAGATTTGAAGGAAAATATTCAACATTTACACTAGTCATGCCTAAAGTAGACTGCTGTCTCACTTTGGTCTTGCCCTGTGAGTTAGGTAAACAACAATTTTGCTTTTACAAAAATTTAAACTAAATGCACTACTGTTTTAGCTATATAACAGCAGCTAAAGTTTACCTTTAACAAGAGTAACACTGTAAGCCTATCTGTATCTTCTCAGAAAGCTTTTAAACTTTAATGAAGGCTATTCCAAGGTACCATATCAATTTCATTTTAAATAATCCTCAAAAATCTATAGTTTTGAGTGGTTTTTCATTTTTGTTTTCTATTCAACTAGTGTTAATGTTGTAATACAAAATAAATGCTGTTCAGTTGCCCATTAAGTAACACCAGCTGCCTGCAATTAGTGCAGGTTCGCATCCCACCAGGCTCAAGGTTGACTCAGCCTTCCATCCTTCTGAGGTAGGTAAAATGAGGACCCAGATTGTTGGGGGCAATAAGCTGACTTTGTAATATTGCCACTTGGGGCCCCCCGAAAGCCTTAATAAGCAGGCATATACATAGAATGAAGGCTATTGCTAAGCACATTGATTTGTGCTTTAGATTGTAAGCCGCCCTGAGTCTTCGGAGAAGGGCGGGATATAAATGGGATTAAAATAAATAAAAAATAAATAAATTACCAGAGATATTGAGGGAGGCCTAGATATTGTGAAGGCTTGGATGGGTCAAAACCAATGTTCAGTCCTAATCCTGGCAAGATGGAGTTGATACTCATTAGTGATAAATCTGGTTCTATCCCAGTTTTCACTTTCATTCTGAACGGGGTCATATTACTCCTGAATAAGCTGGTCTATAATATGAGGTCTTCCTGGACTTATTACTCTAGCTATCACAGCTATTGGAAGCCATGGCTAGGAGAGTATGTTGATGCATCAATTGTAAGCCTTCATGAAGCAAAAGTCTCTGATGACAGTAACTCGAGCCTTCATCCTTTCAGGTATAGATTATTGAACCCATTTAATATTGTTTCTTGGAAGCAACTTGAAAGCTGCTAATCAGGTATAGCATACAGTATTCTATTCTTTGATACCAAAAAATGCATTTGCTGTGTTGGCTACATATTTTCTTCTGGATCTAATTCATAATGTTGTTTTTCCTTGAAAGATTTTCTTGACCCAGGTCACAGGTTCTTATAAGACTACCTATGCCAGCTAAATCCAGCCTGTTCAATGCATTCTTGTAAAAAAGGTAGGCTGAGGTGGAGAAGTTGGAAGCCCAATGCACCTTCTCAGGAGCTATCCCAACATTTTGTAAGATTTTCCTGGGCATAAAATGCCCATAAATTTTAAGAAGGCTCTAAAACTGGCTACTTTGCAGGGCCTTTGAGTGTCAAATAGTGCCAACAACATACACAGCATGAAGAATTGGCTGAGGAATTCTGGGAGTTGAAGTCCACATGTCATAAAAGGGCCAAGTTTGAAGACCCCTGATCTAGACGGAGAAAGAAGAAGTAAATATGGCAGTCATAACCATGTGATCAAAGTCCCATGCCTTTAGTATGTACATTGCAGACAATGCATGTACAAAAGGAACAGGCTTCAATAGCATCCTCACAATCACCTTCTTTACTTTTTGACCCCTTGTCCCTTTGCATGCTCAGCTCAAAGTCTTGATCAGGCTGCATTAAAACCTAGGTAACAAATAAATCAATGCTCATCTGCTATTACAAAGCTGCATCTCAGGCTTTGAAGGCAAAGAAACAGGCAGAACTGGAGAGGACAGCAGAGATAAGAGTTTCATAGCAACCCGGGTGATCAACCTAGCTGTGTACTATTCAAAGCAGAAATAAAATTAAAGTACTAATTTAATGCCAACAGTAAAAGAATTACTGACATTAATAATACACTTTAGGATTTTTCACCAACAGTACAATTTTCCAAAGGACCTTCCCCAAGCAAAGTGTGTCTGTGAAATGCAGGAGTATTTTGGAACTATTTAATGGAGCAGCCACACTGCTTTGATTAATATCAGTGTCTTCTGAGCCAGCCGTTGCTGGGAATGCATCTGCCAAGTGAAGCTGATTGGCAATCCTTTGATGAAGAGTCAAGGTGGAATATACACCACCAAATGATATTTTATCACGTTGCTGCTGAGCAATGTGTATCTAGGAGACAGGACACCTTGTGAGGGAAGCTACCCTATACCTTAATAAACACTTTTGCTTCTCGAGCAACACTTAACTATTTTCTCGGTTCACTTCTGGTTCTTCCATCTTCCCAGTTGTTTACTAATTCCACTAAATCAAGGGTGTCAATCTGCCGGATGCATCATGCTGTAACTGCACCCATCCCATTGCCGGCAATGGGAAAAAAAGTTTTGCGATGTCGCAACACATCACATGATGGTTGCGAGCTTGACACCCCTGCACTAAACAATCAATGTACATTTATCTATCACAGTCTTAGAATTTCCAATAACAAGAATTGGCCTTAAAAATATTGTTATTCCTTCATCTGAATACTGATAACATTCTATGTATTCTGGTTATAAACATTTCATTCAAGGTTCAAATATTGCTCTAAGTCCTATTGAAGCTTGGTGAATTAGGTTTAGCACACAGCATGTAACTACCTACCGAAGATATATAACTCTACAATTCATTATAGTCCACAGCAACCTTCTAAATACACATGAAATTCCAGAGAAATAATAGATTACAAAAGTAAATAAAAATAATAGTTATATGTATGTAAATGTACCCCATGATTTGTTTTTCTTTCCATGTACATGTATACATCCAAACTGGACTGTATTGTTTCTCTGTGTCATGGAATATATGTGGGTATATGCAATTATTTTGGTCATATTTATGTAGTGTATATTGGAGGTGGTGAATCTTTGAGATCTGTATGCAACAAAATTTCATTTTAATGTATACTGATTAGTGTACATTTAAAGTGACAATAAAGTTATTCTATTCATTATTCTATTCTATTCTACACTTGTAAGTAGTAATTATTGTATTTATAATATCTACATTATCTACACTATAGATCAGACATGTCAAACACAAGGCCCGGGGGCCGGATCCGGCCCGCGAAGTGGTTTCATGCGGCCCGCGAAGCCATCCTGGAAACAGTGAGGGAACGGCCCCCACTGCCTTGGCCCTGGCCCAGAGATCCTCCTTCTGCCAGAGACCCTCAGATCTGTCCCACTCCTGCCCAGGCCCCCCTAGGCACCCTTGATGCCAACGATGTAGAGCTGGCCATGCCCACCCAGTAGGCCATACGCACTCTAGCCACGCCCACCCAGTAGGCCACGCCCACCCTGGCCACACCCACTCGGCCCCCTGAGGGCAACCGCAATGCTGATGCGGCCCTCAATGAAATTGAGTTTGACACCCCTGCTATAGATGTATGACAGAGATCAATGGTATTGGTAATTCCAAGAATTGCTCCCCCAAAATATCTGAGTGGCAGATATTAATAAATAGCAGATTACAGAAAGGAAATTCTAATCCTAACAGGTACAAGGCTGACTGAATGGAAATACTGTTAAACTGATAGCATTGCATACTGCTAGAAAAGAAGAAAGTGAAGATTGCTTTCTTTGTAAGAAGTGTAGAAACTTAAAATATTTTTTTGTTCCTCACCTTCATTTCTCCTTTGTGATGAGTTAGCTGGGGACAGGCTAAAGATATTAAGACAGATGTGTCTGAAGATTTCTTGTGTCGAAAAGGAGGCTGTCTGTGGTGGCATAAAAGAAGAGGTGATATTGATTATGGCAAATGCCAGCCCTTGGAGTTAAATATCCAATTCCAAATGGCAGTGGGGAAAATCTGATAGTAGGCTTCCTAGAATGATAGGATAAATGAGGTCTCAGAAAGGCACAGAAAATATCTAACTCTAAAACTCATTATAGTCCACAGAAACCTTCACAAATGGCACATTAAATTCTAGAGAAATAATGGATTACAAAAAGTAAATAAAATAATATTTATATGTATGTAAATGTACACCCAAAATCTTTACAGCTAATTCATTTCTTTAGAAGTAAGAAAGTACAAAAATGTGCTATCGTGGACCGGAATCAAAAGCAGCTTCTTTACTCCAGATCATTTAAAGCTTTATATTGAAACTCAAGTATGTTTTTCTCCAAGCAACCAATGTAGTACTTGCAATCTTTTTCAGAAGGATACTGGACAAGCTATATACATATACACAGAGAGATACACCTTGTACAACATGCACTCTTCTCCTTCCCTCTTAAAACTCTCAATTTTTATTTTTGCCAAAAATTGGATTCATGTACTTTTTGGAGGTCATGAACTGCTTGTTGTTTTCAGAGCATAAAGATATAACTCGTAAACTGTACAAAGTCTGCAAATCAGTAACTGTCGAGCCTCTCTGCATTTATCGAACGTAAGTAACTAAATGCATGAATAGTAGAGGTTAATTGCACAGAAGAAATTACTTTGAACTTCTGTGCTCTTGTTGCACTGGAAGGTCCACAGATTCAAGCAGAGTTCTTGCAGGTGCAATTTATTTCTGCAACTGGTGCATTCAAGGAACTAACTAAAATCAGCCCCATTGGATTAATATGTATCATTAATGAGGTATTAAAACATTTGCCTGATATACAAGTCCGACAGCAGCATAATTTCCTTTTTTCAATGCTGGCTTTTTGAGGCTTCTGCCAATGAGAGCACGTTGAAAAAGGAAACACCATTTGGTGAAGGGAAATAATGCTGATGACTATTTACATGATTCCTCTTTAGAGAAAGGCAAATCACCAATATTATTCCACATTATTAGAAATTAAAATAAATTAGACAGTTGAACATAAAATCATATCTCAAAATTCAACATCAGGGAATAAACTGGTTTCTAAATGTGCTTTGTCCTTTGCCAGTTGGCACAAATGTTCTTAATGTGTCCCCAGTGATTTTTACATTCAATTTAAGTACTACCATATTTTAAATTCTTATACAGGGATTGCATTCCTTCATAGTTTAAAGCTCTATTATCAAGAAATGCTGTTCTTCCTATACTCGGCAACTGCTTAACTTTATAATGAGGATAATTTCAGGCTATTAGATTTTGCTGGGCTTGTTTGTTTTGTTTGAATGGAAATCCATACCAAACATCAGACAATGTTTGGTCCTGAAGATTTGTTCGCATTGAGAAAGGCTTCTCAAAAGCTGAAAATAAAGCTTGAGTGACTGAATAATTATTACTGGTGTCTGCTTCAATAGCTGTTTACTGAACTTCCATCAAATTGTTAATATCATTACTTACACTTAGCATTATTCAAAAAGCATGTAATATACTGTACCTTCCTAACATAATGCCTGCATCTTGTACTAAGAAAAATGCTCTATCCTGTCTCTTAGCTGTTTCCTCCAGAAATTTTTCCATCTCTTTTCCAAGCAGCTACATGGATGCCATCATTATATATTGGTTCTTAAGATCATAGTTTAACATAGCCTCCACCCAATAACATAAATGCAACCATTGGTAGTGTGAGAACTTTGTCCCATCTCATCACATCTTCCAGGGGTTTTCATTAACAAGAAATAATACTTAAAATAGCATTTTCTATCAAGTATTATGGATCTTCTAGATTTTAAGGAAAGCTGCTTCCATGGATATATAGAGAATAACATTCTTCTTATTTATTCCTGCTCAGGCCTGATAGGGCTTTACTCTGGCATAGCAACATTATGGTGCCATTAGGAACAGCTTTTCTCTGTCCCTAGACTTAAGGGACAATTCCTAGACTGTCCTCTCAAAGAGATATTCTTTGTCATTCTATTGACTCCAGGACCCTTCCTGAATTTATTTATTTTATTTAGCGTAAGGCAGGAGTCTTCAAACTCGGCCCTTTTATGACTCATGGACTTCAACTCCCAGAGTTCCTCAGCCAGCGTAAGGCATCTACAAAGGATATGCAATCACTTACATACAAACCTTTCCTGAAGTGCTTCCCTTACACATGTTTTTATCTGATTACTCAGAAAAGGTAGTCTCAAAGGTGCTTTTTTTCACGAGGCATAGACATTTCCATAGACAATCAGAAAAGGTGGGTGTGTACAAAACCAACAGAGAAATAGAACAGAGAAATACAATTAAAATGATGAAATGAGGCACCTCCAAAGTGACTCACAGACCCCCAGATTCAAATAGCAAACTTCACTAGTAGATTGCTCATAATGCTGAAGGGAAAAGCCAGGTTTTCATGACCTCCTGGGAAGCTAACAAAGTTGTCAGATCTTAATGGGGAAGGCTGTTCCATCAAACAGATAGATCTTCAGGATCCCACAGGATTCCCCTATTTAACAAAACAGACTCAAGACCATACCATTGGATATGGTAGGATCAGACAAAACTAGTGGAGCCTAGCAGTCTTCCAACTAACCTGTACAGATTTAAAGATAATAATGAACACATGGGAAACTACTTGGGGCCAGTGCAGCTTGCAGAAGAGTGGTGTGGCATGGGCAAACTTAGGTGCACCCAAAATGGTGTATCAGGGGTCCCCAACTACCCAGTCCATGGATGGGTATCGGGCTGTGGCATGCCAGCAATCGGTCTGCACAAACAAGCAAAGCCCCATCCATGGGATGCAGGCAGCACACAAAACCATGCAACCTCCAGTCTATGAAAAAACCTTTCTCCACGAAACTAGTCCCTGGTGCCCAAAAGGTTGTATTTTGGACCAGCTGAAGTTTCTGAATGTTTATTCATGAGCAGCCTGATGTAAACTATATTGTAGTGTTTTAAGCAGGTACTGTAGTAACTAAGGAGTGAATGACTATGAACAAACATCCCATCCAGAAATCAGCCTGACAGGTATACAAAATGGAGCTATGCAAAGGATATTCTATCAACAGTGGCTTCAATTAAGAGGGAAAAAAGGTCCCTGAGCCCATAACTATAATTAGTATAGTAATACTAATTTGGCTACCATCACTGAAAATCAGAGGGAGGCATTATTCAAATATTCTTTACTTGGTATTCATGATTCAAATATTTACATTTTTTCAGGATACCTTAATGGGCATTCAGCATGCTGATTTGGCTTTTTTCATTCAACCATCACCTGCTTGCCTCCTTAATTGCTGCCATAACATATTACCTAGTAAAGTAAGGCATGAGGATCAACAGATGTTTTCTCTAACTGCTCCTGATCCTCTGTCCTGGCTTGATGCTACCTGTTATTGGAAGTCCCAGCACCTGATAATGTGAACACCTGTTATTGTGTATCCCTGTCATCTCTATTTTGTTGCAAGGGCAAGGTTGTATAATTTATTTCCTCATAATTACTCCAATGTCATTCTATAGTTCTCTCTTTAATTTTGAAAAACAGTAAGCTTTTTTGAAAATACATGGAAAATATATTCTTTAATTGTAATGAAATGACTTTGAGTCTTAATTAAATACTGTACATTTTGCCAAAGAACTAATGACAATGTCACACAATTATTGAAACTGGAAAACAGAAACTTAAATCATCCACTAGTTGACTTTCTTAGCTTTTATTGATAATCATTTCAGTGTGTGTGTCTAGATCAGGCATGTCAAACTCACGACGTCATGTGACATTGCACGACATATCACAACTTTTTCCCCATTACCAGCAATGGGGTGGGTGCAGTTTTAGTATGATGTATCCGGCCTGTGGACCGACAGTTTGACATGCCTGATCTAGATGGACAGAGAGAGCTCAAGGCATCTGATTTTATTTCTGTAACAATAATCCTATGAAATATATTCAACTGAAAGATGGTTATCAGGCTTAAATCAGCCAACCAGTGAAGATATGAATTTAGGGCTCTCCTGAATGTACCACATCTGGGTTGACAGTGACTAGCTCACTGCAAATAGAAGTTCAGCTGTCATTTAGAAATTATCCTGATTTTTCAGTCCAGGTCTGAAATGCCTAGTCTTCCCAAGTCTACCTATTAGTTTTATGTTTGGAGCTATATGGACAAAAATATAATAGAGTCACGAATGGGGGAAAAAAGAAAGACATTTAAGTCTTGATCATGATCACTTGCTTAAAGTCATAAGAATAAATCTGGATTGCAATTATTACACACTATCTAGTTACACATTAATTAAAATGTGAATTAGGAATCTAGGAATCCTATTAATGGACAGTAGAGTTTGCAGAGGTGATAACAATATTTTAAAAAATTTAAATGAATTTGTTGTGTGAATCCATATTAGGTATATGGCTTGTAATTAAACAGTTTGCGCACAGCCAAAATAATGGAAATCACTATTAGTCATAGTTTATGATGTAGCATTTGACAAGCACCCCATTCATATTACATTCACATTTAATACTTTGTGAATGGGTTGTAAACTGGAAGCCTCTTGAGTGCCCAGAATATAGGAATACCAAAAGACAAAGGTACAGCATCTATTTATGTTTCAAATATAGGTTGTCACTGCCTGAATTTCTAAGTTTCACTCCTGCCGGTTCAATTAGGAAGGAATGTTTAGTTGGAGTTCAACCGAGCAACAAAGAGAAGTTTTTGAAAAGTTACTACATTGCTGTCATGTTCTTTCAGCCTATTGACAGTAGATATTTTAGAGAATTTTTGAAGGCGAAGATTCACTTCATTTTTAGCAGCTTTCTCAATTTCAACTATAACAGCATATCACAATATGCACAGTGCACTCCTACACACAGGCTTCTTTTCTCAACTCAGCTCCTGAGCAAAGGCTGCCATAGCAGTTTTTTAAAGCAAAATGTTAGTTTGGTTTATGGAAAAAAAGTTAAATCAGACTTTTTCCTGATTCTCCTTTCTCTTTTGGAACAGATATCTAAACATCAAGGCTGCTTTAATTATTTGTTATGGGATTTCACTATTTGTATGGACGAGAATAATTTTGTTACTCAAGTGAGGTGGAAACAGTAGTAATGTGGAAGTGACCTTAGTATTAGAAGAATCCTTTTTGTCTAAGAAGTACTAGTTCCAATAAAAATTCATTGTGGCCTCTTCAGTTTCCTTCCCCACCCCATTTTTCACACACACAAGCAAAATATAAACCTTTGTTAATTATAAAGGCTGTGTATATTAATAATATATGCATTATTATATTCCTCTTTTTAATATTTTTATTAAAAGTTTTACAAAGAACATAAAAGTATCACAAAGTAACAAAGAGAATATGCAGAAAAGAAGAAGAAAAAGTGCAGAAAGAAAGAATAAGAAATAGAAAGAAGTTTCTGATATCCTTTACAGCAAATATAAGTACAATTACAATATATCAAGAGTGACTCAGCCTTCTATGCTTCCGAGATCAGTAAAATGAGGACCCAGACTGTTGGGGCAATATGCTGACTTTGTAAACTGCTTAGAGCGGGCTGTAAAGCACTGTGAAGTGGTATATAAGTCTAAGTGCTATTGCTATTATCTCTTACTCTGTGATTACAAAAGAGAGCTCACTCTTTTCTGTTCTCCAATTTTTTCTCTCCTAATCAACAAAAACACAAATCACAAGTGCTTTTTTCCTATTTCATACAAAAAGTCTATAAAGGATTTCTAGCCAATCATAAATGTAGATACTGTATTTTTTCTAATCAAAATGAGAAAGATTAAAGTCATGTTCACAAGTATCAACCAACTCTTCCATTGTAGGTAATATTGTCTCTTTCTACTTCTGAGCATATAATGATCTTACTGCAGTTATGTATAAAAATAAAGTTCTATGACTTTTTCCCCAGTTGCTTGCCATTATTTCCAAGTGGAGTCTCTGGATTCAATTGCACTTTAAACTTTAAAATCTTCTGAATTAATATATGTATTTGTCACTTTTTTACTTTTTTTTTAATGTCCACCAAAAAAGATAAAATGTCCTTTCATGTTCTTCATATTTCCAGCAAAGATTCAAACTGCCCTTGCATATTCTCAACAATTTCTCTGATAATAAACACTAAAGATACATCATTTTATTAAAAAAAATCTTTTTAGGAATAAAAAACAGTAAATTTCAATCCTGTCAATATTTTCTCACTAGTCCATTTGTATATTATAGCCAAAATTTTAAACCATTTTATCATATATATTTCACTTGTTCTTCCTCTGTCTTACATTTCAGCAAAGGCTTATACATTTTAGCAATTACATGTTCATCATTAGTACATAATTCTGTTTCAAAATCCATCTTACTGTCTTCAAAACCATAAAATCTTTTATTCAATTTAAAACTTGCTGTTAACTGTATGTAAGAAAATCATTGACAAAAGTATCCTTTTATTACCAAAACTTCTCTTAATTTAATTTTACATTTCCTTGAGGGAATTTTCATAAATCATAACATGTTAATGATTTTATGTTTACTTCATATTTACTTCAGGAGCTCAAGGTAACAAGTAAAGCACTCCTTCCTTTATCCCAAAACCTTGCAGAGTAGGAATGGGTTAGAATGAGTTTTGGGATGAGGAACAATAATAACTGACCCAGTGGTTGTACTTTACCCATTATATTGAAATACTTTAATGAAATCTGATGGTACATCTTCTTTAAAAATCTACATGTCTAGTTTTATACATGCTAACTATCCAAAGGAGTGTAATTTCCATTGGCTTGCAGATTGCCTCATTGGCCACAGTAAAAAGTGGATGAGATCCAGAAGCTTTGGTCTGTGGAGGTGAAGTCATGAGTTTTAAGAGATAATATTGTTTTTCACATCTATGCAAAGCTTAGGTAATCTAGTGTACCCCTTTTACACACGTAAACACTTCAAAATAAAAAAAAGCCAATGAACTGGCACTACCCATTCTGAGAAATAGGTTTTGTATCTCTCTGTCATGCCATAATGTAGCATGGCTGGCCTGAATGCTGCCATTAGTATTAATTCAATTACTGCAGTTTATAAACCTTGGATTGTGGCTTAGTAGTGTGTTGTGTGAGTACAGCCCAATTGCTGTTTATTTAATAAATCAGGCTTAAGGTACTTATGACTAAGCATGATATGTAATATTGTCTTTGTTGCTGATAAATTTAAAATATCAAAAGATCATGAAATACTAGACAGGTTACAAAGAAATGGAAAAATTCACAAAAGGCCAAAAACTGTTGTTGTTATTTGCGAAGTCATGTTGACCCATTGCGACACCATGGACAATGTTCCTCCAGGCCTTCCTGTCCTCTACCATCTTCTGGAGTCCATTTAACTCAAGCCAACTGCTTCAGTGACTCCATCCAGCCACCTCATTCTTTGTCGCCCCCTTCTTCTATTGCCCTCAATCTTTCAGCCAAAAACTAACTGCCAACAATCTCTCTTTTACAAAGATTATGAGCTGTGTAGAACTGACCAACCCAGATGGTGTTTCTGGAACTGAAGTCCACTACATCTGGAGAATATCAGATTGGGAAAGGTTCACATGAACCATAGAATCACAATGCCTTTCCTCAGATGGATACAAGCTGGCCACAAGATACTGCTTTATCTGGCAGCTCCCTACAGACTGTTGAACAGCTGATTCACAGGCTGAGTAAAATGAAGTAGGAGACAATTCACCTGAAATTGTGGGGAAAACCACACATCTCTCTATTGTGTAGCTGTTTAGCACTGGAGAGTTATATGGTTAAGTAGACAATGGAACCAGAATGACTTTTCTAGGTAGCTGCTGGTTAGAGTTCAGTTAAAAGAACTGTGAGTTTCCCTGACAGGTAGTTGTTATATTGTTAATAAATCTGTCATCTATTTAGAACATAAGTGCTAACTACTGTGGATTGGTGTTTGGGAGAAAGGAAAAGAAATGGGGGTGCGGAGAGAAGAAAATTAATAAATCCATACAAACCTGGGATGTCATCTATGAAAGTAGTAAGCAATTGAACCCTATTCCTCTGTATCATCTGTAAGTGAAGAAAGCTAATAGTAAGATACTATGAGTCATTGCCTACAGCCTGGAGTTTGATCCTGATGGAGCTCAAAGTTGACTCAGCCTTCCATCCTTCCAAGCTTGATAAGATGAGGACCCAGATTGTTGGGGGCAGTATGCAAATAATACTGATATTGTAAACTGCCCAGAGAGTGCTGTAAAGCACTATGGGGTGGTATTGTTAAGATGCAACTCTCAGGACAAACTGCGTTGGTATATTCAGAAAGAGAAAAAAAATGTTTCAACATTATCAGAAAGTATACTCAGAGTCCCAGTGCATCTTGAATATATAGCTACAGCTGCACAAAGTCTTGAATCATGTATATTTCCCAATCCATTGATAATAAGGATGAAGGATATTAGAAAAAAACAAAATCAGAGGAATTTACTTGATGTGCCTCACCAGGGTCATTTTCAAATATTGTTGGTCCACAATTCTATGATCCTCTATTAGCTAAAGAAGTGAGATTGCAGCCCAATAATCTGGAAGACCACTGTTTAGCACTCATCAGGAATGAACTTGTGAGGTCTATTCTAATTTTCATGGTCCATTAACTGGAACCATGTATAACATAGTGGTTCAAAAGGAAAATACAATTGTAAATCAAGCTGCTAAGTAGCAATACTTATTTTCAGTACCAGAACTGGATCTTGAACATTAATCCTTTCAGTCCCACAAATCCCTTCTTTTGTGCTTTCTCCCAGGGAACCTTGATTTAGGCCTTTCTTTTTGCTATTGTTAAAACACTAGGAGTTTGAAATCTTTTCTGATTTATGCCAAATTAGGAGGCAATCTACTATCAAATTCTGAGCTCCCTTCTGCTATCTCTTGCTGTAATATATTTTCGTGCCCAACAGTCCTGTTCTTTTTTCATTGGCTCTGTTTCATCCACATATTTCTGTGTGGAAAAGAATGTAGGCCAGGATAAAATAATGAAAATGGCCATATACATTCATACTTGCAACATGAACTTGATCTGGTTCTTTTTTCATTTTCCTGGAATCTTGAAGTACTTCAGTTACATCACTGCAAATCTCTTAAACTAAACAAGCAAAATTCAAAACCAGTCTTACATTAACAATCTGGAAAGGGCTTAACATCTCCATCAACTTAAAAAAAAAATAACAAGGGTTTGCTTAGTCAAAACTCAAGGGTAAAATTTTTTTTTGTCTTCTGAAAGTCAGCTCTTTTAAAATAAATACACCTTTCCAATGACAGTTGTTCCCTATTGCATGTGGAGAAGTAAAAGGTGCTGTAACATATATGAAGCAAAGCTTTTATATCAGGAAAGCAACAGTAATAGAATTGTATGGACTCTAATTCATTTATTATGGCATAAGTCCCTCTGTGGACTTCCAAGTTAACATCCTTTTTTGTATATATTTTATTGGTTTTTTTTAACAGAACATAAATCATTCAGTAATTAGTAAACAGTATGTTGTCTGAGTAACATTTATAAAATAATCTTTAACAATTGATTTCTATAATCTATATTCCATATGTTAATTTCAGTTGATTTCCCCTTTCCCCAAAGTATCCTTCTTTGCAAACATTAGATTAAAGCAATTCTCATTATTTTAATAAACAACAATTAAGTATATAGTTTTTCCAATATTCCTATTAATCATTTTAGTTGCCTTATCATAAATCCTGTTACTGTGCTTATTTCAGTCTATTTCTCCCCCCAAATTCTAAATATTCTTACTAATGACAGTTTTCTCAACAATTAATTACATTTACATTGGTGGATTTAATTCTATTTTTTCCATATAAGTCCTCTCATACTTTTATATTTCTTAAGCTATAGATAAAAAAGTAGAAAGAGAAAAGAAAAGAAGAGAGAGACGAAAAAGTGGAAAAAAGGAAGAAAGAGAAAAAAGACAAAAGCAATGAAATACAAAAAATAACATACTACTTAAAATATGTATCCCTCCTAACTTAATATATATTTATTCCCTCAATTTCTTATTCTTTTTAACCATAGCTGAGAATATATTTAATATATTTAAACTTTAAGCATTCCATTCAATAGATCTAATCATCTAATCCTTTAACTCTAATTCAAAACACATTTTTATGCTTTTCTTATCGTCACATTTAAATAACTAAAACATTTGCTTTGTTTAAATCATTTCAGCTTTTCTTTTTTACAGAAAGGAAAAAAACATATTGTATTAGTTTAAAAAAATCATCCCTCTAAAAGTAGTATATTTTTCCATTTCTTTAGCCATATTCAAACAAATGTTTCTTTTTTCAGTATTCTCTCTGATAAGTCCCATCATCTATTTCCTTGGTTTCCATTTTAATCTTTTTTCTCTCGCCATTGCGTTTCTTAATCAGTGTATTTTGCTACATCTTTTGTTTCTCTGTAAAGTATTTTTTCTCATTCTTTTTCTTATCTTCAAAGTTGATTGGACACATTAAAATATCTCCCACTTGAACTAAATCATGATTTTTTATTTTATTTTATATGGTTCCATCTTTAAGTCTCTATCCTCAGAATTATGTTCAGTCATCTCTGCTGTATTTTCCTGAGAAATTTCTTGGAGTGAAATTAAATTGGAGATGTTGATTCATACTCTCAAAGTTGTTCTGTATTTCTTTGTAGTTGTCCTTTGAAATGGTTGCCACTTGTCATATATTTCTTCTTGTGAAGTATTCATTGTTTCAGGTTTGTTAATCTCACTTTATTTATACAGCTGTACTTATTAAGAACTTTGAAGGTCAGAGACAGAAATCCTCACCCACCAGTAGGTGTCAGCGTTTGTTCCTTTTTCAGATCTTTCTAGTCTTTTTTTTTTCTCTAAAGTGTAAGTTTCACTGCTTCCAATAGCCAAAAGAAGGGAGTAGAAACCCCCTCCTCTTTTTTTTTTCCTCAGAGATCTCTTATTTTTGGGACTTTCTTCTTCAGGAAAATAGGTAGGATAGAGAAAATCAATATTCTTACCCAGATTCAAATGCACTGTTTAAAATCAGTTTAATATAGAGATTGTGACTTCCGTTATTTTCAGCTATGGCTAGACAATGGAATTAGCTAGACTTTTCTTCTGTTGGTTTCTGGAAGGCTTCTCCTGGACTGTTTGGGGAGACTACCATCTTTCCTAAGTCCCTGGCATTTTCTTCCTTCATTCCACCTCTTCAGGGTGGGTTCTGGCCCCTTTAGGGTCCCCAACAGAAAGAAATTTCAGCTGAAGGGTTCAGCATTCCAAATTTTCTGACTGCTTCACTGTAAACAGGAACAGGAAGTCCCAAGAACATCCTTATTAGTTATGTTAACTGGATGCACTTGTAAAATGTAATTCAGAAAAAATGAAGGATCACAGATTACAGGTGTCCTCACTTAATGACCTCTCATTCAGTGAACATTTGAACTTATGACAACAGAGTTGAACAAATGGTACCTTTAACCAAACTGCATATTTACTACCTGTCACATGATCACCATCACATGATCACCAGCTTCCAACAACCAAAGTCAAGGGGGAAGTAGACAGGAGGTTACAAATGGCAATCAAATGACATTCTCATTTAACCTGTAGTGATTCACTTAATGAAAGGTGCCAACATTTCCATGGATAAGCTCCATGGCATTGTGAATTGGGTTTTATAACCATGTCACTTACTAATGGAGGTTCTGATCACAATTATTAATGTTAAGTGAGGACTACCTGTTTTGTCACCTGAAATGTGAGTCAGGAATCATATCCTTTTCGTTTTGGACAAGCTTCAAGCATCTGAATATGCAGATTGCCAGATACTCATATGGTAGTGTTTACCCTTTTAAACATTCTGAGGAACCAAATGCATTTTCATTCTCCCTTATTGTTCTTTCATAAGTCTTCTGGAATTGGTAGACAATGACAGACAGAAGTAAAGAAGGGGAGAGGGAGGGAAGTAAGGGACAGAGAGAGGGGGGAAGGAGGGAGAGAGAGGGAGAGAGAAGAAGGAAGGAAGGAAGGAAGGAAGGAAGGAAGGAAGGAAGGAAGGAA
>JAKJMR010000182.1:1653014-1704261 GCA_024449315.1 Daboia siamensis
ATCTATCTATCTATCTATCTATCTATCTATCTATCTATCTATCTATCTATCTATCTATCTATCTAATCATCTCCTACTCTTTATTAGGTAATCTTTATGTGAGAGAAGTTGTGGAACTAGAGCTTGATAGAGAATCTACCAAAAACATGGTTTACTGAAGAGGCTGTTTTCATAGGGCACTTTCAACATTCATTTTGGAATCAGAAAAGAAGGATTTTTTTAAAGCTAATTGCTAAAGGAATCTTAAAATTGAATTGAAAGGAAAGTACTGAAACCTTATATGAACACACAGGAAAAGATCATTTTAGGTTATGGGCAAAATGTTGAGTGCTTTGGGTTTAAGAGCACTCAAATTTTGGTTGAGCTCTATGTTTACAGAGACAAAGTTTTCTTATGCTGTTTCACAAGGAAAAAGAAGAAAAGGAATACATGGGGAGACTAAATATATACATACAGTAGGTACTTTTCATTCTGATGGTTTTTTTTTAAAAAAAAGGACCAGAGGAAGGCATGGGACCTATCATTCAGATGAATGACTAGAAATATACAACTCTTTCTTTATAGAATACATAAAAATTAACTTCTGAGATATGGCAAAATGCAATGAAGACATGGAAAAATCCCCAGTGAGAAAGATGTCAGATGTACTATAAAGAAACTTTTTTTCAGACTGTGGACAACTTTGTCTTTTAAAATTTTGAAGTACAATGAGGTGTAACTTCCAAAATAAGGTGGTGACTGCTTGCATATGGCTGACATCTTTAGCTCCACCACAATTGTTTCCAAGTTTTCCTCAATGAAAGAAAAAGGGGCAAAGAGGAAGAGGTGAATGAATCAAGAAAGAAAGAGGAATGAGGCACAGATTTCTGCTGATGGGAACTACTTCCTGATATGGCTTCAAGAGAACACATTAAATAAATCCTTGCATTGTCTCTGGAGCAAAAAACTCAATTAGTTAATTTATAAATTAGTCCACAATGTCAAAAGATCTATAACATTGTGTAAACATGCAAGAGTGGTGTTGATCAGAGATTGGTACTTCCCTTAGATGGAGAAGAGACCAGAAGCAGTCTTTCTAGAAATGGACAATTTAAATTATTGATGTTTGAGAAGGAATATAAGGAAGATGTGAGAAGCTTCTCCAAATGAAGCATCTTGCTTTGCAATATTGGTCATCAAAACCTTCATGCCATACTATCTCAGTCTTGTCCTTTCTGCTTTTTGCCCCATCAGATTCCCCCTGATGTTATTTTGAGGGGTTTTTTTTCTCCAGCTCTGGGATGACAGGATGGTGGAGCTGCCAATCAAAGCCTAGCAACATAGGGCATCTCCTTCTAGTTTATGTTCCAGAAGAAGGATGGAATTAGAAGAAAAGCAATTTTGAGAAAGTAAATGGAAGGACAGGTCTTAAAGAAGCTCAGAGTCTTAGCCTAGAAAAATCTTCTATGTATCAGAGAGTTAGGAATATATTTAGTGCTAGACTAGACAAGTATTGACTTGGTTATAGATTTCCTGTAAAATTAAGTGAAGCCATTTATAAAGCATTTTAAATTATGTAACAAAAATAACTTTGTTTCTTAGTTTATAGTTACAGAACTGTGTTGTCCTACATCTTTGTCACATTCTAAAGACATAATGAAATAAAGGAACAACAGAATATATTTTCTGAATAAACGAAAGAAAAGTTTTAGTGGTGAGCAAGACAAACAGATCCTATAATCACTTATGGAATTCACTGGACTCTTTCTTCATTTTGAAGGGGGGGAAAATGATAATATCCCTAGCCAGGAGGGATCCAACCACTGGACCTGTAGTGCAGGCAGATACATAGCATGATACATAGCATTTCCCCAACAGACTCTGCCTCTTCTGCATTGGCCCAGAATTGTGAAAGACCTCTTTATTCTACCATTAAGGGAAAAGAGGAAAAGAATCTGAAAGAGCTTTGTCTCTGCTTCTTACTCTCTATTATTCAGCAGCTACATTTGCATGACTAAAGGTGTGAAAGATGACTCCCTCTTGTGTTACCAAGGTCACTTCATGCACAAGTCTTTCAGAAACATCTATACCTAACAAAAAGTTCTCCCCTCTCTTTTCAGAATCTGCTTCCCCTACTTTGAAAGAAATTGACTAATTCTTAGTAAAGGCAGGGTAAGGATATATCCGTATGACCAATGCTTCATTGTCCAATACCTGAGCCAAGCTGTAAGTCCCTCAAAATTGCTGAGCCAAATGCTGTGGTAGCTGAATCTCAAGTGTCAGTGAGGGAACAGGATAGGATGTAAAAGGTAGTCTCTGATCTGGGTAAGGAAAGAGCAATGAAGTACCAGCCATCTACAAGTTCTGTATAACTGAGATGCTTCAAATAAAAAGTAATAATAATAAACACATCTCCTGGAATTTCAGATGTGCAGGTTTGTTTAGCAGCTGCTTCATTTAACGGCCATTTGCATTTACAACACTGATGAAAAAGTAAGTTTTACTGCTAATCTTCATATTGATGACCTTCGGAGGGCTGTTGAGCAAAGGAAACCTGCAGGAAAATCATAAGCAGAGTCACAGGGCCTGCTTCACTTAGCAACCAAATTAATGTTCCCAATTGTGGCCTCTAAATGAAGACTACCTGTACTGAAAACAAGACAGTAGTAAATAAACTGAGCTCTATGGCACAGCTGATTTCATGAGATCAAATAGGCTGGAGCTGATTCTGCTCTCAAACACTATATGGAAACACTTTCAAAGTTCAGAGCATAGAAATGGTTGGAGACACCATCCCCATCCAACAAATGGTTGCCTTTCTGGTATACAATGAAAGAGGCATCATTTTTTGCACTACTTTTCATCTTTATTCTGCTACCATGGTGTATATACAAAAGGGTTAAGGCTAAATTATTACATTCCAGTAAATTCTTGACTGTTGAATTTCTCTTCCTGTTTCCTGTGTCTTTTATCCTGCTTTTGACAGTTGAATGCTTTTTGAAGTTGGCTGATGCTTAATAAATAAAGCTGTATTTTTCTAGCTACAGTGAGTGGCAGGTGTGCCTCCTCTGTTCTAGATATAGGGATTGATTAGGAGTGTGCTGGATACAAACTAGAATGGCAGTTACTCACGGGTATTTTCCAACAAGCGGATTATGGGCCCAGAAGGGAGTAAGAACTAAGTACTAAGCACTCCAAATCACCCTAATCATAAAACCTATCCAAATTTATTTCCACCTGCTTGGTCAAGAATAAAGATGAGCCATTATCAAAAGCCCACACATTGTGGATTGTCATTAGCAATACATTCTCAGTGAAGAACATTTTCATGCCTTCAAAGGTAGCACAAGGTTTAGAAAACAGCCTTAGGAAACAGTCAGATAAGAGAGTGCATAGCCCACAGTTGCATCAAGGGGCTCAAAAGGGACCTTCCTTTACTTCTCAGACTGTAAAGGAGATGCCAGAAGATTTGTACTTCCAGACTTGCAATGTCCTGTTAATGTAGCCTTACAATAAAGTAGAATTAACTTATCTGTCTGTGTTTCCTGTCTGGTCTTCCTGGGAAGAATGACAAAAAATGGAGATGCTATTTGAAAGGCTCAGATGTTTTGGAGATGCCATGTCCAGTAGAAGCTTAATCCAGGATATCTTAGATAAAAAGGATAAATTATTGAACTCCGAAATAATGCTGAAGTTGAACTCAACAAGCTACATTGATTCAAAAAAGAGGAAATGAGATTTGAATCAAGTTAAACCAGACACATGCATGATCAAGAGTAAGCAACAATAATTTAATGTTCAGAAAAGAAATAAATCTGAAATTATAAGGGGATATAAGTTTAGTAAAGTGTCAGAGTATATCTTTATACTGGGAAACACATGGTGGATTATACACACACTATCCTAATCATGTGACTGGGAGAGAGGAAGGAGGGACTTAAAATGGAGCAGTTGCTAAGATTTTGAGCAACTACCTGACAGTATCTCCCATAGTGTTGCACTGGGATTTTTTTCCCCCCAGGATTTCCTTCTTTGCATTCCTAATCAGACTGGGCCTCTTTTGGAACTCAACCTTGCTTTTGTTACCTTCTCCAACAATCACCACCAAATTTGGTATTAATCTGTTCAGTATTCAGAATGTTATTTCACTGAGCCAGACATTTATATAACCTCTGCCCAACATTTCAGAAGGTTGGAAATATGTAAATGTATATTGTCAAAAAGAGCCACATAAATAAAAGGTTATGTAATTCTCACATCTTTGCCACAAGGCAATATGATTGGAGGACCGTTTTCTTTCATTCAAAAGTAGACCCATTAGTCACTTGGCTGTTCTTCCTTCAATTGGTTTCTTCTTCTTCTTTTTTTAATAGATAATTTGCAGTCATATGGAGGATCAAATTACTCATGAAGCTTATTTTAGTTATTTCAGGAGAAATCCCATTTTATCTGAGGGAGCAGCACAAGCTTTCCAAAGCAACACAAGTCAGCCTGAGATATGACTGAATCTATTGCAGAACTTAATATCCCACATTGAGAGAAGTTTGTTCCTCTGAAGATGAATAGATTGTGAGAAAATGAAAAAGATTGTTCTTTTGTAACCCGTGCTATCCTAAAGTTACCATTTTAATGGTTCATTGTGGCTTTTAAGATCTAGAGTTAATTGTTCATAATATGCCAACTGCCGAATATTAATTAAATTCAGAACATAGACTATCATTAAGTAACAAGATCTCCCTACTGTCTATTCATTTAAATATCTTCTCCTTGGCTTAAATATGTCACAGAAACATTCTAGTTAAAGAATTATTCAGTTTAGAGTACAAGCCTAGATATGTTTTCTGCACAATAAGATATCACCTAGAAAAATTAAATTGACATTTACAAGATCCATTTGCTCAGAGCAGCCACAGCAAAAGATCTGTGTAAAAACTTTCCTTTTTTTTTTTAACCTCGATATGCATTTTTATTTTATTTTAAAAGAAAGAGGGATGAATTTGCTATGTCAGTCCCAGACTGGAATAACGTAGGGGATCTGGAAGAATGTTGTTTCTGCTGGCAGAGCTCATCTCCGAAAAGAGATTGCTCCAATTTAAACAATTGTCAATACAGTAATTGAGGGAAGTATCTCAGCAGGCAGGCTTTCCTTGCCTAGGTTTAGAAGCTAAGCAGGACCAGGTCTAGTTATTACTTTCATAGGAGACCACCTGGGAATACCAGGACTATGGGCTAGATTGGAAAGGGTTGAAACATCCTATAAGAAGGAAATAGCAAACCTCTTCTACACTGGTGTCAAAAAAAGCTGGATAGATATGGTCATATAATCAGCAGAATACAATCTTGACATGACAGCATCCTTACCTTTACCTTATTGCAAAACAAAATAATGTAACATCATGGGTTTCTATCTATTTATCCATCTGTCTGTCTGTTTATCTGTCTTATCTATCTCTCTATCTCCCACGGTCCCTCCCTCCCTCCATCTATCCATCCATCCTGTTCCTTTATTACAAGCTATCATACTGTGATCACATATTTTAGAATTTCACCGTGAACAAAATTATTTCTCTTTTATGTGATGAAGTGTCCCTGATTGTAAGAAGACTGGATTTTTTTATTATTATTATTATTTTTGCTCCACTTTGGTCACAGGCAGTGTTTTGAATATGGTCATGAAATGATACCGTTCCTTTTGTAACTATGTAATAATAAAATAAAACCATCAGTCTTCCAGTCATTTATAATAGGAGAAAACGTCTCTAACCTGAATTTTGAATATTAAGCAGAAATATTCAATAGATGTTTCATAGATAGACAGACAGACACTATCTCATATTCAGGGATTTCAATAAGTTAAAATATCTATTTATTGAGAGCTACTCTAGCTTGAGGCTTTCTATGTAGGCATTCATGTTTAGCTATGAGCACTAGAACAGATCTGTTTATTTGTCCCTACTCTTAAATTAAATTATTTTTATTAATGCTTTGCTGTTTGTTGTTTCATATCCTTATTTCCTGCTGTATAATCTATTTATTGAAGGCTGTATAATCTATTTATTAAAGGCTCAGGCTACAAATAGAAACCATAAAATGCTGATTGTAGCCACAATTAGAAAGATCTAGGCAAGCTATACTGCCTTGCTTCCATATGAGCTCAAGAGAGACCTCCATCTTTTCATTTTTCCTCACAACAGCCATCCTAGAAAGCAGATTGGGCTAAGAGATGATAGCAGATCTAAAGACAAAAAAAAAAAAGTTAATCAACATCTTGTGGTTTTGAACCGAAATGTCTTATTATTTGCTTTTGTCAAACATCTCTTCCCTGTCTCTTAATAATTTCATAGTTTTTCTAGTCCTGTTAAGATTTTTCTCTTTTCTCTCCAGTTTAACACTAGCATCTCGCACAGATACTCTTTGAGAGCTCTGCAACTCATTTTATGTAACTGTCTATAGGATTGCCATCTGGCCTTGATTTGTTTCCATCCTTCATGGTTCTCATGACAATTCCATTATCTTTTTTTTAAAAAAAAGATAGTTAACAAAATTTTCAAGATGAAACTGATCCTATTAAATCCAAACTATAAAAAGAAGCCAATCTGAGTTATCACCTTTCTGAGGTAAATGCAGAATCAAACAAAATATATGAATATACAGAATCGCTCATTATCAGGATGGTCAGCTGTAAAAATAATTAGATTTTGTTTCTCTAAAAATGAAAGATAAACCAAGGTTTGTTTGTTTTTCCCCTCATTCTAGCACACTTGGAAAAATTCTTAGATATGTATCTGAAAGCACTGTCTATGGAGATTCTCAGTCATTCAGATCATGGTTGACCCAAGGGTTCTTTTTCAAAAGGCAACTGGACTATTTTTTTCCCCTTGAAGTCTTTTCACTTCTCATCCAAGAAGCTACTTCAGTTCTGACTGAAAGTATTATAATTTCCAGCTTATGGCTGCACCTTAGGACTGTGATTCAGGGGTGATTCCACTGTCTGAACCCTAAATGGCCTTAAAAGGCTGTATATTGCTTTCAGTACCAGAGACAACTTGACTTTGATAGTAATTGCTACTTCTGTTTTCTTCTTAATAATCTTGGTTAAGACTTTCTGCAAGCACATGTTTGGATACAGTAAGGAACAAGGTGCTGTTCTGTATTATTTTATCCATCAGATTCTTTGATAATTAGAACTCTGTCCTCTATAACAAATCAATCCTATATAACATTATTCCCAGAATGCAATACGTTAGTACAGTGTTACTTGCTAATGTCTATTTATGAGCACTGTTTGGACAGCTTCTTCCCTCAAACTAGTACAAAAAAATAAATAAAGTTGATATGAAAGTTATCTCAATGTGCTGTAATCAGTGTGATGTGTAATATGATAGTCTGTGCAGAAATATCCATATAGGATATTTTAGGATCTACAAGCAATATGCATGATGGCAGAGGATATAAGAAAATTTAGTGTTAAAGGAAACCAGCATATATTTTAAAAAAAACAACTACAGCTGTCATAGGAATCAAAATAAATGTGCAAACTCTAGAATATTTATAGATTACTATGCATAATAGCAGTAATAGCTTTGTTATTTTTCAACTATTTGTTAAAGCTGGGGTGTGGGAAAAACTAGAAATTTTTCACCACCCTTCCGAGATATTTTTTTATTGTAACAGGATTCTTTTCTCAGGCTATCTATTGTATCTGAAGTATGCAGTTTTCTGCACTTTCAATTTAACACCCCACTATTCATTTATCACTGTAGGGCATCGTGGACAGCTGCAGACTAAAGATTCTACTGAATATTGGCAACTTCTTCTTAAAGAAATTTAACATAGCCTGGGGATAACACTATAGTCTAATTCTGCTTAATGAACACATGCACCAAAACCTGGTTGTTTGTTCTTTGCTTTGTGGTAGTCAATCTCTGCAGTAATACCATGCAGATTCTGTTTGACATTGTAAGTTTCTTTTTTCCCCATTTCTTTTATTCCTTCTAGCCTTGAAACCAGAACTACAGCCTTTCATCTCTCTTTTTTTCTTCTGTACTGATTTCCTACTGGCAAGCACAAATCAACCACATAAGAACATAATTGTTACAGGTACGTCCTGGATTAAAAGCCTTGACTTAATTTACAAGGGTGAGTCCACTGGCATACCTTTGGCTTTGCTCAAATAATCGTTAGCTCTGTTTTTGTTCTCTAATCACTTACTGCAACCTCTATACAGCTTTTCTTATAGTATATCACAGAATACTAATACTGGACCTTTACAGGCCAAAGTATTCCAGAATGATCAATTGGGCAATATCAAATAATATGGAAGAAAGGCCAACAGTTTTTTTTTAAAAGAAAACTATGCTGTCAGAATAATGATGCTTTTTTTCTTCTCTTTCATAGTTTACATGCTAGTACACCTATCAGGGGTAGGCAACTATTGGGTAGTGGGTCCAATACAAGGAAGAGACGCCAGCCGGAGTATGAGTTCAGCTCTTTATTGGAAGGGGGGTAGCATACTGGGGAATGAGGGTTACCTGGCCTCCTTAAATACCTAGCCAGGTAAGCGGACAGCCAATGGGTTGGCCCTAGGTTTCCCGCCGAAACTGGGTTTCCCGCCAAAACCGTTCAGACTGACGCCCCCTGGTGGCTGTTGCTATGCAGGTGCCTGCATACATAACACCCCTCCCCCCTTAGAGAAGAACCACATAACAACGATAACGATTGCAACTAGCTACAAACTATATACACTGTGTGTCACAAAAAACAATGCAACTGTGTGGTGGTCACTTGCACACATAGTCCGCCAGGTAGGCAGGTGTCCTTTGGGGCCGGGTGGACTGTCTGGGTGTGGCTTGGCCCTGGGCTTGGACCGCTGGTCCTTGAGGCCTCCGTGCTGGATTGAACAGAGCTGGGTTCAGGAGGCCCTCCTCCTCTGGTTCCTGTTCTGTGTTGTTTCTGGTTGGGCTGACCTCTACTGGGGTGTGGCTTTCCTGTTGGGTGTGTGTGGTGCACTCAGGGACCCTTCCTCTGAGCTGGTCGATGTGTCGCCTTATGTGTCTGTCCCTCTCCACCCCCACGATGTAAGAGAGGGTTCCAGTTTTCTCAACCACTGTCCCCGGAACCCATGGATGCCCTGCCCCATAGTTCCTAGCCCAGACCAGGTCCCCCACGTTGAGAACCCTGTGTGCAGGTGATGATGATGATGATGATGCTGGCCTCTCCGACTCAGCTGCTACTCAGTCTGGGTGTAAGCGGTCCAGTTTGGTGATGAGACGCCGTCCCCATCGAAGTTCTGCTGGACTCTTCCCGGTAGCAACACATGGTGTGGTGTGTTGGGGAAGTAGGAATTTCGCCAGTCTGTGATGCCAGTCCCCGCTAATGATGCACCGGAGTGCGTCTTTGGTCGTCCTTACCATCTGTTCAGCTTGCCCGTTGGTCGAAGGATGGAAGGGCGCGGAGGTGGCGTGCCTAATCCAATTCGCCTTCAAGAACACCTGGAAATCATTAGCGGTAAACTGAGGCCCGTTATCAGACACAATTATGTCGGGGAGGCCGTGTGTGGCAAAGTGAGCTCTGAGCACCTGGATTGTCCTCCCCGAGGTCATGTTGGGAACAGGGACTACCTCCAGCCACTTGGAGTGGCTGTCCACTACTACTAAGAACAGTTGGCCCTGAAATGGCCCTGCATAGTCAATGTGTATGCGGGACCAGGGTGTGTGTATGGCCTCCCACCTGTGCACGGGTGCGTGTGGCATCTCAGACCTGGATCTCTGGCACGTGTAACAGGCCTTGACTCGCTCCTCAATGTTCTTGTACAGCCCTGGCCACCAGAGGTAGCTTCTGGCCAGAGCCTTCATCCTAACCACCCCCGAGTGTCCCTCGTGTAAAGAGTCCAATACCTGCCCCGTACTGCAGTGGGAATGATGACCCTGCTTCCCCAGAGGAGGCAACCCCTGTGCGTGGAGATCTCATTGCACCTGATAAAGTAGGCCTGGAACTCAGGCCCCGGGGACTTGTCCTGCCACCCTGTGCAAACCCATGAGTGTACCCTACTCATGATGTTGTCAGTGGCTGTGTTGCTGGCAATGTCCTTGGCATGGAGTGGGCATTCTGGTAGCTCCTGCAGGGCTAGGATCTGTGTTGCTGGTGCTGGGTCTGGTTCGGGGGTGTCAATGGGTAACCTACTTAGGCCGTCTGCATGGCCCATCTCTTTCCCTGGCTTGTGCACCAGCTTGCAATTGTAGGCTGCAAGGAAAATGGACCACTGGAGCATTCTGGGGGACAGAATTTGGGGGGTTTGCCTGTCTGTTGTGAACAGGCCCAGGAGTGGTTTGTGGTCCGTGTAGACAGTGAACTCCCTGCCATACAGATAATTGTGGAATTTTTTGATTCCTGTCACGATTGCCAGGGCTTCCCTGTCGATTTGGGCGTAGTTTCTTTCTGCTCCAGACAGCTTCCTGGAATAGTAGGCTATGGGAATTTGCGCCCCATTGGGCTCGAGGTGGCTGAGTACTGTGCCCACACTGTAAGGGGATGCATCGCATGCGATGCATATGGGTTTTGTCTCGATGAAATGGGTTACTGTGGACTTATCCGACAGTAGTGCTTTTAAAGCCCTGAAGCTTTGGTCATGGGCGGGCATCCAGACCCATTCTGCCTGTTTGTCCAGTAGCCTGTGAAGTGGCTCTGCTATGGCTGCCTTGTGTGGAAGGAATGCATGGTAGAAATTCAGCAGGCCCAGGAATGCCTGTAGCTCTGCCTTGTTCTTGGGTGTGGGTGCTAGTTTGATGGCCCTCACCTTGGACTCTGTGGGGTAGATTCCCCTGGCATCTACCCTGAATCCCAAGAATTCTGTGGAGGGAACACCTATGCTGCATTTCTCCCTCTTGAGTTTGAAGCCAGCTGTGCACAGCCTGACAGTACCTCCCTAAGCCTACCTGCCAGCTCTTCTGCTGATGCTCCTGCAATCAGGATGTCATCAAAATAGGGGCAGACTCCTGGGATGCCCCTGAGTGTCTTCTCCATAACTTCCTGGAAAATGCCAGGAGCTACGCTCATCCCAAACTGCATAGTCCTGTGTGTGACTATGGTTTGAATGTCAGCTGTTGCCTGGTAACCGTGAGTTGCTGGTACGCCTGTGCAAGATCAAGCCTTGCAAAGATGGCACCGCTTTGGAGGGAAGTGAGAACGTGGCTGACCGTGGGGACCGGGTAAGCGTGTGGGTTCAGGGCGCGGTTCACCAAGCACTTGTAGTCGGCACAGATCCTAATTTCCCCGTTGGAATTGAGGGGGGTGACGATTGGGGTTTCCCACTCCCCCCCATCTATGGGCTCTAAGATTCCCTGGGCCACCAGCTTATCCAGTTCGTGCTCGATTTTGTGTTTGAGTGCGAAGGGGACTTGCCGCAGTCGGACCCTAATGGGGGGAACCTTTGAGTTAAGCTTGAACAATATGGGGGGCCCTGTGTACCTGCCCAGTGTCCCGTCAAAGACGTCTGCAAACTCCTTGCAGACGGCCTCGACGGAGTCCCCCTGGATCTGGTGGATCCCGGAGACTGTGATTCCCAGGGCCTTGAACCAGTCTAGGCCCATCAGGCTGGCTCTCCGGCCCTCTACCACTACAACCTCCAGGTGCTCTTCACGATACTTAAACCCCACCGAGATGGTAACCTCCCCCTTTACCTTGACCAGCGAATTCTGAAAATCGGTCAGGGTTAAATTTGTAGGCCGTAATTTCATCTGCTGCTTGCTCCGGCTATTTATGTAGTTAAGGGTCTCGTCTGAAATGATCGAGACTGCTGATCCAGAGTCAAGCTCCATGCTGCAAGGGACACCTTGCAAGCGGATTGTTAGTCTAATTTTGGGTTTGAACAGCCGGCGGCTACCCATGTGGTTAATGGCCAGCCGGCTCTCAACGTAGCCAATTCGCGTTTTGGTCGGGGCCCCAGTACCTTCGAATGGCGATTCCTCCGGTTGCAGCTCGTGGATCTCCTCTCGACGACAGACCGCGGCTATGTGGCCTGTTTTCTTGCAGGCCCGACACGTGGCCACCTGGAACTTACAGAGGCTGCACACATGGTTCCCACCACACCCTGCGCACTTCTGAGGGTTGGTGGCATTGCTGGGAGGCCTGGGCCGGTCTGGGCATCTGGCTTGCTGGTCGGGGTCAACTTCCACTGGAGGAGGTCGATGTTATGCTCGTTCTCGGCTGCGGCGACCTGCCGGTGGATGCTGGCTGCCTGGCTGCCAGTCCGGGTCTCCTGGACTGCTTGGACAGCCCCGCAGGCTGCTTCATGGGCCAGGATGGAGTCTTTGGCTTCCTGGAGCGAAACCTCCTCTTTTTCAAACAGGCGCTCTTGCAGTCGCCTGTCTCATAGGCTGCAGATCAGCCAGTCCCGTAGCCGCTCCTCCAAGTTCGAAAACTTGCAGGCGACAACGGCTTCTCGCAGGGCGGTGAGGAACTCGGCACCGGAATCATCGGGGCGCTGGTCCCTTTTTTTGAATTGTGACCTCGCAGCCACTTTGGAATGCTGGGGCCTGAAATGGGTGTTGAGCTTGGCCACGAGGTCCCGGTACACGACGGTGCTAATGGCCTCTGAGGCGAACAGGTTTGCGGCGATCTCCAGGAGTGCTGGTCCCCCAATGCAGAGCAGGGCTGCTGCCTTCACACCGTCCTCCAAGATCTGATTGAAGCGCATGTATAGTTCGGCATGAGCCAGGTACCGGGCCCATGTCTCGGGGCAGTGGATGTCGAATTTGCGGGGTTGTCCAGCCCTTGCCATCGCTGCGTTGGTTCGGGTCTCGAGTCACGGTGCAGGTGTGATGACCGGCGTGGTCCGGTCGGCTGGCGGTCGGGGGGGGAAGGAGGAAAATGCCTTTCCCTTCAGCTCGCGGAGCATTCCCCCAGTGAGTTCAGCTCCTTGTCGGCAGCAATCCCATCCTCGTCGTCACTATTGTGTAGTGGGTCTGACGCAAGGAAGAGACACCAGCCGGAGTACGAGTTCAGCTCTTTATTGGAAGGGGGGGTAGCGTACTGGGGAATGAGGGTTACCTGGCCTCCTTAAATACCTAGCCAGGTAAGGGGACAGCCAATGGGGTTGGCCCTAGGTTTCCCGCCGAAACTGGGTTTCCCGCCAAAACCGTTCAGGCTGATGCCCTCTGGTGGCTGTTGCTATGCAGGTGCCTGCATACATAACAGCAACCTTGGCTCTTTTATGACTTGTGGACTTCAACTCCCATAATTCCTGAGCCAGCAATTCCTGAGAGTTGAACTCCATGAGTCATAAAAGAGCCAAGGTTGCCTACCCCTGATCTAGCTTGACTCTGTTGTGGGTTCTTTGTATAAAAGATATACAATAAAATACTGTTTCAAAGTTGATCTCAAGTATTGATGATATCTATATGGGGGGGCATAGAAAGATAAGAAAGTGGTTTACCATTATTATTTTTTACTTCCTATTCTTATTTATTTAACTCCTTAAAAACTTGGCAGTGTTTGCAAATAGCATCTTTATATTGTAAAAAAAATACAAACAGGACAGATATCCAGAGGAGGGGAAAAATGACTATCATAAAACCAGTTATGTCAAGAACCCACCACTGGATATCTAGCCCTGTGAAAAAGACTCAAGATTTTAAAGTTCTTTTCAACATAGTCAGGATGGGAGCCAGATGAATCTCAGTGGTGATGTTGTTCCAAAGGGCAAGTACTGCAGAAGAAAAGGAAGTCTTCAGATGATATAGCATGATGGATGGATCATCCCAATTCTGCCCACAATCATTCAGGATGCAAGAAGCCATGGAAGATGGTCCCTTAGATAATCAGGACCAACATCAAGAAGGGCTTTATAGGTAACAATCAGTACCTTGAATTACACCTGGTAGCCTCCTGGGAATCAGTATAGTTCTCACAGCAAAGGTATCACATGGGCATGCACATATTGCTCATGCCATTGCATGCTGGATCAGTTGCAACTTCCAAGTAGTTTTCAAGGAAAGCTACACATAGAGTTCATTGCAACAGTTCAAATATGAGATGACCAAAATATAAGTGCTTTTCTGAAGAGGCCCCTGCCTTGGTAATGGCACAATTGGTGCACAAGATGGGTTGATGCAAAGGCCTTCTGGGTCACATATGGTACCTTTGAGTTTTAAATCCAAGAAGACGCTGGGCCTCTGTGAGTGTCTATCTCTATCTATGGAGGAAGGGTATGTTTAAAGAGTTGGTAGAAGTTTAAGCTTGCGTTTGACAGTGGGGCTAATGAAATGTGTGCAAATATATGAGGATGAAAGAGATTAAAAGACAGTGCACTCAAGACAAATATCAATTTGCCATGTCCACTGCCAGCCCAGGTCTCCTCAATAAACACTATTTTCTACTTTGACCCCTAGCGTGAATTTTCTACTTAAATCATGCCCTTGTTGCAAAGGAGAAAGAGACAATTGAATTCCCTTTAACCTGACAAACCTAGAGGGAAAAGAAACTTAACATTTGGGAATTTGTTGTGATTTGTTTCTGAGGAAAATCTCATATAAGCTTAAATTTGAAGCTATCATAAGAACAACTAATCAAATCAACAGAACTAAACCCAATGGCACATGAGTGAATACTTGGATGGGGCTCTAGTTAATGCTTTTGTTGCATAAATAAGTTGCTAAGTAAGGTACAACTCAGTTAGTAGACTGTGTTCTCCTCAAGGGACCAATAAGAATAGGGACATTGTTGGAAAAGGAAAATTCTTTTAAAATCCCCTTTCTTTGGCATCTTATTAATACATGACACTGCTTCCTCTGCTGATAGTTGAAGGGAGGTGCACTAGGGATAGTAATTACCAATTGGAGCTAAAGCTCTAAGTGTATTTATTATTAAGGAGAAATACATATCTATCAACATGTGCTGAAACAGAAAACATTGGAAATGAGAAACAGAATCAGTCACTATTCAAATTTTTTCAAGAGGGAGGCAAACGACTGAAAGAAAAATAAGAATTAAAGATTTTAAATCATGACTGTATTTGTGTCACTTGGATTATCCCTTCTCAAAAATGGTGTAAGAGATCAATGGAAAAAGAAAATCACATCCAAAGGTCAAATGTTGTAGGCTGAAATATTGGGGTTTTCAAGGGAAATAGTAGTAATAAGACCATAAAGTTCTAAACTTAAACATGACTCAGGAAAAAATAGGTAAATGATTTATTTTTAGGATTATACCTAAGAATGGGGAAAATCCCAAACAAAATATAAAGTAATAATCTGAAAACAAAGATCCTCCAAATATTCAAAAATGAAACATAGACTTGAAGTTTTTTTGGAGGAATACAGAAATATGAACAATATATCTCTAAAATTTTCCCCGTTCCCCACTGTCAGAAATTCTCTTCAATAGGAAGACACTAAACTTACTAAACGTTCTCTATCTCATCGTCTCACCTGTGTAGTCAGGACTGTTTTTATTTTTAATTCAAATTGTGCTATAGTGCAGAATATATAATTATATTTTGTGACTATGGGCTTTTGTCCTCTCTGGCTTTTGTCCTCAGTTGTTGCTCATTTCAAGAACTGAACTCTATTTTTTCTAGCTTTGTCCTGATTTATTTGAAATCAAAACAAAACTGATCTGCAACACATCAAGAGACCCTTGAGATGGTTGCTCACACTGTGGTTATTTCATGACTAGATAAAATGCAGTGCACTATAAACCAGGCTGCTCTTGAAGATCATCTGGAAGATACATCTCATGCAAAATCATTACTGTGGTTGGTCACAGAGCTGGCCAAATGTTTAGACTAGATTTGGCATTTTATCAACCTTTTGAGTCCTTCCCAAGTACCTGGGATAGGCAAATGTTGTTCTTTGATGGTGTTCCAGGATGTAAGCTATACCAATAAAGCTGCCTTTTACAATTGATGGATGAGGATTTTGTCAATGCCAGTGGTATTCAAGAGGTATTTTGGGATTGCATTCAAGGCACCTATCACTATTGGTACTATATTTGCTTTCTTCTGACACACTTATTCTACTTCTTTTTGCAGTTCTTTGTATATTGTGATTTTCTTCTGCTATTTCTATTCTGCTGTCTCCAGATGCTGCTGCTATCTAAACTTTTTTGTCTTTCTTATCAACAATTGTTAAGTGTGTGGTATTATGTGGCACTGGAGAAGAGCCTAACACTGGGAAAGATTGAGGACAAGAGATGAAAGGGGATGACAGAGAATGAGGTGGCTGGATGGAGTCACTGAAGCAGTAGGCGTGAGCTTAAATGGTCTTCAGAAGATGATACAGGACAGGAAGGCCTAGAGGAACATTGACCATGGGGTCGCGATGGGTTGGAGATGACTTTGCAACTAACAACAACAACAAATTATGTGGCAGGTACTTTTTGGTTTGAATTCTAAAGTCCCCGAGCATTTTAGCTTCTTCTTTTTCTACTACTTTCTCAGCTTTGTGGTCCCACCAGTATGTCTTTCAGATATTCCAGTGCACCATATTTGCAACTTTGTCATACCACTCTTTGTAGTCAGTCTGTGCAATCTTACAGCTGGTGACTAGGTGGTTCACTATTTCTTCAGCTTCTTTGCAGAGATGGTATTTGCCATCTCTTGCTGTTAATTCTGACTTTTTATATATTTGTTCTTAAGGCTTGGTCTTGTCTTGCTTGATTTACTATTTTTAATGTACTGGCCATGTAACACTTTGCCTTTCTGGGTCTCTTTTCTATTCTTTATTTTCTCTTTGATCTGTCCTTGTAGGCCAGTTTGGTCTCTTTGGTATTCAGTAAAACTTCATGGTATACCAGTTTCAGTGTATCCTCTTCTTCACTGCCTTTCAGATATACTGAACTTCCAATGTCCTTTTTGCTTTTTCAACTGTCTGGTATACTTACAACGTTCCCCACCCATCTATTTTCTTTGGTAAGTAGACTCTTGTATTCAGGGTGCTGCCTCCCTTTTTTCAATAGAGTCAACACTTCAAATGAATTAATGGTCTAATAAATCTAGAAATATTATCCAAAGTTGCTAATTATGCTAAGATAAGTTCATTCCTTGTACAACATTCACTCCATATTCAATGAAATTTACAAATGGTGGCTGTCATATCTATCACAAAACAACTTCAAAGCAATGAGTGAAAAGTGAACATTTAAAAGTGTTGGACTGCAACTTTCTTAAAAAGCCAAATATATGTTTGACCTAAGCAACATCCTGCAGCCTTATCCAGAACGTCTTTACTGTGTTCCAGTACAATCTACATTATCCACCACTTCTACTTCAGCCTTTAAAAAGAAAAAAAAAAGAGAGAGAGGAGAAATGTACCTATATAAAACATTCTTTGCTCGAAGCATTTTGAGAGAAAAATTTCTATAGCTGCTGCATCTCAGATGAATCCTAATTAAGGATTTTGCTCTTTATTCTAAGAGGCTTATGAGATGAAAGTGCAGTCCTGGGTTTAGTGTGAGATGAACCCCTTCATAATCAAATCATATTGTATCCAGGGTCTTGCCACTGCAAGCAATTCAAATATATTTCAGTTGTGACATGTAATTGTAATTTCAAGGCAGTAAAGAGATTTTAAAGATTCAGGTGGCCCTACTGCCAGATGGTTTGTTCCTAGGGACGTTCCCAAAACAGCCGGGACATTAGACAGTTGCAGGGAGGGAACAGGAAGACAGAAAGAGAACAAAGGGCATAGCTTTGCCTCTCAGATAATTTTTTTTTCCTTTGCTCTGTTTCTAGCATGAGAAATAGACACAAGATGGCATACAATTTTTCCTCTTCTCCTCTCATTTTTTAAGCCAAATCTGCATAGGTTTTCTGACCTTCTCCTTCAGAGTCACTTTCTTCATGCCTGCTCAGCCAGAAATCTGAAATAAATCTAAACATAGCTAATTATTTCAAAAGGCCTAAAATTGAATAAATGTTGTCCAGAAGCCAGACCTTTCTGAGCAGCTGTTTCTCTTGCATATAGGAGTGTTTTAGATCCATTTTGGCATTTCTATTCCTTTCTGAATACGAATCCTAAAATTTTTTGCCTCCTTTTTATTCCTCACAGTTCAGCTTATAGGGATCCTGGTCTTTTCCCCATGACAACTGGAAATTCTTGGATTTACCACCCAAAATATCTGCTGAGTACCAGTTGAATGTTTAGGCCATGACGTAATTAATTTTTGGTACACATGCAATATTCTTTATATAAACCTATGTGCTGTTTTCTGCTCTTATTTGGGGATAATTTTAATTTGAATGCATTTTTTTATTGAAAAGTTTTACAATACATTTTATTTTTAACAGAACAAAACAAAACCCCTCCCAACCCCCCTCCCCCCTCCCCAACCCTCCCCAACACCTCCCTCCCTTCCCCCCTCCCCCCTCCCTGACTTCCCAGAGCTAAATGCGGGGTATAGAAATACAAACAATCATAATCTATCAAATTAATTTGAATGCATTTTAATGAGCAAAATATTAAGCCAGATTAAGAAGTGGTTGTAAGGGTCCCAGGAGGAGTTTCAGTGAGGAAAGAATTGGTCATTCAGGCCTCCTCAAACCTTCTGCAATGATTACCACAAAAACATAGTGAGCTTCATACTGTTACAAGAAAAGTTGCTAAGACAGGAATCAACAGTTCCAAGGCTTGAGAAACTCATTAGAACTGTGGTGGCACAATGGTTAGAATGCAGTGTTTAGAATGCAGTACTGCAAGCTAATTCACTGTTCATTCCAGGAGTTCAATTCTGAGTGCCTCAGGGTTGACTCAGCCTTCCATCCTTCTGAGGTCAGTAAAAGTAGGACCCAGATTGTTGGGGGCAATATGCTGACTCCGTAACCCACATAGAGAAGGCGGTAAAGCACTGTGAAGCAGTGTATAAGTCTAAGTGCTATTGCTATTAAGTCAACAAATCCCAGCTCCTTCCATGGCCTTGAAGAGAACAGCTGACATGGGACAGGGAGTGGGAGAAAAAGCCTAGAATTTAAACTCTAGAGCACTGGCCTGGATGTAGATTTGATATCTGTTTACTGCAACAGGCAGACCTTTGGAGTGCATATGGCTTAATTTTTGACTGCAATTAAAAGATAAGAGAGATTTCTGCCAAAAGCCAGTTCCTCAATATGGGGATAAGGTCTTGAAGAATACTGACCCAAAGTGTGACATGTTTGATCACTCACTTGCATATTCATTACCTGTACATTCATGCTGAAAAGGCTCAGGTTGATGAAGGGTATTCTGTGTAGACCTGTCCCACTGCTGCAGTATATTAATTAGAAACAGCTGCCATTGATCCTTATCTGGACACACCATCATCTCCATGTTTGGAGAGGATAAAAAAGCTTTCTACATAAAAATTCTATTTTTATGCTATCTTTATAGAAGGCACAATCCCTTCCATGACATTTCAATTTTAAGATATATGATATCTGTTCTGTTTATTGTTCTCGTCCATTTCATCAAGCATCCCAGGCAAGTCCATTGAAAAAGTCTCCCTGAGGCTAACTTATGATAACCAAGTTTATAAGAACACACATTTTTGGCTGCTCCTAGGCCTCGTTGGAGTGCAAGGAAGGAGAAAAGAGGATATGTCAGTTCAGCTGTCATTCATACACTGAACTTATCTGTTTTGGTGCTGCATTTCACTTTCTTTTTCTCTTTAATGTTTACCTGAATGGTTAAACTGCCTTGTTCATATTTAGTAGTAAGGGACATTATCAATATTTCTACTTAATCACATCAAGGTCCTGTTTCAACTTAGTGAATGAGTCTGAAAACTTAAAATAAATATGCAAGCCCATATTTGATACTTTATGGCACTATGAAAGTAATGATGATTTCCAGATCCCTTGGCTATTGAAATAAATGCAGGGAGTGTTTGGGGTCTTTCATAGTGTGGGATGGATTATAATAATACTTTCCCCCCCCCCTCTTCAGATTTCAAAATGTTGCACAAAGTACCCCACCATGGAGTCTGCTTTGGTACCAACCAGGTGCTGAATATCTAATTCTTTCCATACTGTGCTGATGGTATACCCCTTCCAGTGCATCCTTATTAGAAAGAGTTTTGCCAAAGAGAAGCAATTAATACCCCACTGAGAAATAGCTCTATACTTAACCCTAATGGGAAGAAAATGCATTAATTTAAGATTTGTCCTTTTAACCAAAATCCTAATCCTAAGTGTCTGGCCCTATAGCACAAATTATCTACATGGCATTTGCAATTAATTTTGTCTCCTTGAACTAAAAACACACCATTTGACAGGACTGATTTATGCAAATAGAGGCTGTCTATCTGTTTGATGTAGCTGCTTTTAAAAATAAGATATCATCTGTGCTTAGAGCTGAGTGTTGATTTGTTTTAATAGTGTGGATTTTAAAAAAAAAAATATAAAGCTAGCAAAAGTTTTCTAGGTGGCCTATTCATTTAAATATATTTCATCTGATACAAAATATTAAAATGTAAAAAGAAAAGAAAAGATTAAAACTGCCCCAAACCTCCTTTGTTTAATATCTTTTATATGGAGATCCAACTGCTTTAAGTACAGGAAGAAATATTGGCATATTTATATGTGTGTGTTTGTATATGGGCATTAAGAGACAGAAATTAACTTCATTTTTAAAAATGTTAATAAAATCCATGGGCAAAAACCATTGAATAAGAAAAATGTGTGTCTTATTTATTCAAATTGTACATACGTATGTTTTTTCATCCATACTGAAATTAAGAGGCAAATCAAAATAGGTCTCCCAGCTTGAGTGGTGCTTTGGAAAGTGTGAAATTGAGGAGAAAAATGCATTATAGCTTTATTCAAAGCAAATTGGAATGAGAGTTCCTGGAAGTGTAAAATAAAGAAACAACTCTGTGTGAAGAGCCCAGTGTGCTGTAAGACAGGGCTTTTCAACCTTTTCACCCATTGTACCACTTTTAGGATGTGGCAATGTCCAAGTACCACCAGTCGCCTAGCAAGGTGTCAAAAACTTGATGACCAAAAAAAAAACAAAAGGAAAACAGTGATGAAGTATAAGTAGTCCTTGACTTACAACAGTTCCCTTAGTGACTGTTCGAAGTTACAATGGCACTGAAGAAAGTGTCCCCCAAGCCACAACTGAGCAAGACACCTGCCTGCCTGCCCGGCAGCGCTCTTCCTCCTGTCCAAATATTTTCATTGTTGTGAGCATTTCTGTTGAGGATTTGCAGTGGGGGTGGGGAGGGGGGTGTTTGGTTTTTATTCTCCCTCCACTGGCTGGTTGCTGTGCAAAGAGGATGGTAGCAGTTTGGAGAGTGTGTGCGGACCTCTCCAAACCGCCGCCATCCCATTTGGAGACCTGCTGTGTTCGTTCATGTTTGACGAGCGCGGCAGACCTCCGAACAGGACTGTGGTGGTTTGGAGAGGTGCGTATGCACTCTCCAAACTGCCACCACCCATTGGAAGACCTGCCGCGCTCGTCAAACATGGACGAACGTGGCAGCTGTGCAAACAGGACGGCGGCAGTTTGGAGAGGTGCGCGTGCACTCTCCAAACCACCGCCGTCCCGATCGGAGACCTGCCACGCTCGTCAAACACGGAGAAACGTGGCAGCTGTGCAAACTGGACGGTGGCAGTTTGGAGAGGTGCGCGTGCACTCTCCAAACCGCCGCCGCCCGTTGGGAGACCTGCCGCGCTTGTCAAACATGGACGAACACAGCAGCTGTGCAAATGGCACGGCGGCGGTTTGGAGAGGTGCGCGTGCACTCTCCAAACCGCCGCTGCCCGTTGGGAGACCTGCCGCGCTTGTCAAACATGGACAAACACAGCAGCTGTGCAAACGGCACGGAGGCGGTTTGGAGAGTGTGCGCGCACCTCTCCAAATCACCGCCGTCCCGTTCGGAGACCTGCCGCGCTCATCAAACATGGACGAACGCGGCAGCTGTGCAAACAGGACGGCGGCGGTTTGGAGAGTGCATACGCACCTCTCCAAACCGCTGCCGTCCCGTTTGGAGACCTGCTGCGTTTGTTCATGTTTGACGAGCGCAGCAGACCTCCGAACTGGACGGCGGCGGTTTGGAGAGGTATGCGCGCACTCTCCAAACCACTGCCACCCATTGGGAGACCTGCCACACTCGTCAAACATGGACGAACGCGGCAGCTGTGCAAACGGACCACGGCAGCTTTCCCAACGAGCAGCGCCACTGCCCGTTCAGGCGGAGGTGTGCATGCACCTCTCCAAACGGGCGGTGCCACTCTCCATTTGGAGTGGTGTGCGCACACCACTGCCCGTTCGAAGAGGTGCACATGCACCGGGCGACTGGGAGCCGCAGGAGATGGCTCAAAGAGCTGCATGCGGCTCTGGAGCCGCGGGTTGCCGACCTGTGGGCTAAGTTCATTCATTTATAATAGTTTTGCTTTAGTTTGGTTTGGTTTTAGCTTAGTGCAAGCAATGAATCCAACTATTCTGATTTATATCTTACTGTTTTGTGGAGACAAGCTACTGTGATTTGGAATGGTCTGGGTTTAACTCAATATTTAAAAAGTATATTATACTGAAGTCTACAAATGTAACTTAATACTGTTATATTGAAGAATACTAGTGAAATTTCTTAGCCTGATATTTCTTTTGAGTTTTCAATTTTTTAAACTTTTTTATTTTTCTTTATTCTTCTCATCTCTCCATCCCATCCTTTTTTTTTCAGTTAGAATTATTTAGATTTACACTTTCATACAGATTGTGCTTCCTATAGTAGTATTTTAATTTACATAGTTATCATGTTTTATCAATTGAAGGAGGGATTGTCACAGTGATGGCCATTAGTTTCAAAATGTGGGTCTGACCTGATGCTGAACAGGATTCTGCATACAAAAAAGGGCAGGACCCTCGATCAAACAATCACATTTTGGAAATCAAAGATCACTGATGCAGATGGCTTTGAATGATAATATCTTTACGAAGCTCAATAAAGTAAACTATGTGTCTATACACACGGGTGTTTAAAAAAGGGCAGAAGGAAGCTTTATTTGGGTTTTTTGGAGTATTTAGAACAACAGCTGAAGCTGGAACTGAAAAAGGAAAGGGGAAAAATTATATACTGCGAATGTAAAAGAGCTTGCAGAACTAGGCCGCAAAAATTCAAAGGATTGTTAGATGGCAGTCAAGAAAGTGATTTGTACCTGTTTGCTGCCATCTACTGATTGTCTAGATTTTTGCAGAACTAAAAAGGTAGCTCAGATATTTCATCTGATACTTACCAAATATAGCTTTCTTCCTGGAACTTTCTACTACCAAACCTGCAGTCAGCCTTTTATTCTAAATAACCCATTTTAAATGTATTGGCATTTTTCCTAAGTGTTACTTACTCCTGAAATCAGAGAAATACCCAGAGGACTTTGAATTGAAATTTCTTTGATTAATTATTAAACATTAGTAATTGTAAGTAGCAATTATTATTATTATTATTATTATTATTATTATTATTATTATTATTATTATTATTATTATTATTATTATTATTTATTGAACTTATATACCGCCCTTCTTCCATAGGAGCCAGGGCGGTTCACAAGGCAATTAAAACAATATTACAATACAAAAGTTAATAGCAATTAAAATAGATTAAATTATCCTTGACTGAAAATCTAAAACCCCTATAACTCTGATTAAAAAACCCAATTACAATAAGTTAAAAATTAAAAAATTAATATCTTACAGCAATGATGGCAAATCTTTTAGACACCGAGTTCCCAAACTGCACCCCAAAACCCACTTATGTATCATCGAGTGCTGGGTGGGCATGGCCCATTGGCTGGGTGTGGCTAGCTGGGTGGGCGTGGCCCATTGGGGGGGCATGGCTGCGGTGTTAATGGCAGACTGGGTGGGACTAAAAAGTTCAATCAATCAGTTCCAACTTTGCAACACCTTTTTTTCCCATGACAAGTTGAAACTGATTGATTAAACCTTTTTTTTTTTTTTGCACATGGTAGCGGAGGTCTAAAGCGAAAAGGTTTTATAAAACCCAGCTCTGTGTGCCACCTGTGGCACGCATGCCATAGGTTCACCACCACGGTCTTACAGATATTATGATGAAGTGTTTCTAGCATTTATAGATGCTTCACAAACAAAACAAAAACCCTAGTGATGGGTTTCTATTGTCTTTTTGTAATTGCTGATGACAAAGTATAAAAACAATTGAATATAACTTTAAGCACAATAGAAATGGTAGTACTGGTGTTCTGAATAATTTCTATGTCATGCCCAGAGTCTCTTGTTTTATGAGAAGGGTGGCCATATAAATTTGACAAAGCTAAATAAATAAGTTCCAGATGCAGCAGCTTGTCTACACAATGGGACCAAATCTGATTACATACTTCTAATCCTATGTGCTGTTTAGGTGGGTTAAAGAATCAAGCTGTCATTTGCTTTGCTAAGTAAAACCTAAATGTAATATATAATGAAATCTACTAATTAGTTAAAACCAAGGTTAGAATGGAAGCTAAATATCAGGAGGTTTCTCCTGAGGGAGAAAATTCTAAAGAAAGTGATTGTTCTTGCAGAATTGCTTTACAAAATAGGGAGATAATATTCCTAATCTGAAGCAGATGTGCATTCAAGTTTAAAATGCAGCTAAACCTTGATATGTCTTTATTGACAAGATCCTTGTAATGGAAAATACTTTTCTCCCAGTTTTTAAGGAAAAGACTGTTGGTTCAGCCTAAATATTTTTAAATGATGCTCATAAACAATTGTTTAGATGTAAAAGAGAGCCCAGTCCAAGTTAAGATTTCGGCTTTTAGTTTGGTTTGAAAAAAGGGGACACATTAAAAAGAATACTAGAATGCAAGACTAGAAAATGTACATGAATTATGTTCAGAGTAGTTTAGCTCCTGAACAACCAAAAATTACCATATTCCTAGTCTCCATTTCTGCATTAAAAAAACCCTTCTCATATTCAGGGATTTCAACTGGTTTAAAATATTCATTTACTGGGAACTACTCTAGCTGGTAGGTTTATATACTAGACATTCATGATTAACCAGCGGGCATTAGAATGGATCTGTTTATTTGTTCCTACTCTTAAATTTAGTTACTGTTTATTAATGTTTTACTATTTGTTGTTTTATACTCTTATTTCCTGCTGTATAATCTATTTATTAAAGGCTGAGGCTACAAATAAAAACCATAAAACGGTGACTGTGGTCACATTTCGAAAGAGCTAGCCGGACTATATAAAGCAGTCCAGCTAAAGCAATTTCATAATAAATCATGATTTGGCTAATCATAAATTGCCAATGGAAGGCTGAACTGACATAAAGCTGACTGAAATTTGGTTGAATTTAAAGCATTCCTGATAAAAGGAGGGGAAGGAGAAGACATTTTGTTTAATGATTTGTATGGTGGAAACTCCCACAGGAAATTACTTAAGACTACTCTGAGTCTCACCTAACTTTGTTATGATAGAATTTGGTGTGTCCTTTTCATTGCCATTTGCCTCACTTCTTCTTCGGAATTTTCTCTCTCTTTGGATGGAAATCTTAGATTCAGCTGTCAGAAAGTTCCAGATGGTTCCAGGGCAGAAGAGATTCCCTCCTCTTTCTGTGCTAAACTGTAGATAATAAACTCTTTAGGGCTTTTCTCTGTATAGCAGGATCTAAATCTCAAATTATCCTGAGTGCTGCATGAATACTACTCTGAGGACCACAGTAGAAAATATAGGAACATTTTTAGTCACTAGATTTAACTCCTGGACAACTGCTGCTAATGTAAAGGAAGAACTGGAAAGATGAACAGGCAGGTGGGCAAGAGTAGGCCTCACTCCTGATTGTTTGAGGGCAGCCAAAATGATACAGGGGAATTATCCTGGTGGTGACAGAAGAAGTGTCCCTAAAGTCATAAGTAGGGGTAGGCTGAGTGAGATGGCTGAGACTTCCCAGGGCACAGCAAATTTGCATTGTGTTACTGGGCTACGTAGGGACCTCTCTCACCCTACTGCAGCATTCCTGTACCCTTTACCTGGGCCTTCCTCCTCTTAATGACCCATGATTCTTGGTTAATGATAGCAACTGAGAGTGATATTTTGCTTTATGTCCATATCATTAGCCATGGAAATTCCAGTCCTAATTGTGGTCATAAGTCAAGACCTACCTATATGCTATTCTAGAAATAGATAAATGTCTTTTCTACTCTTTCCTTTTTTGTTCAGTTTCATAGGCCCATTCTTGTTATGCCCCTATATATTTTTATATTTTTTAAAAAATAATTTCTTTGGCTCGTTAATATTTTCAATGACTGATCTCTTTCCCTAAAATCTAAAAGAGGTCCTTTCTGTCTGTCTTCTCTTTCTCTTTCCTTTTCCCTTTCCCTTTCTTTCTCCTTCCTTCCTTCCTTCCTTCCTTCCTTCCTTCCTTCCTTCCTTCCTTCCTTCCTTCCTTCCTTCCTTCCTTCCTAACAAATAATAGGACACAAGAAAATTGTATTTAAGAATTGTTATAGAAAAATAGGCTCCTCATATAGTGACATCTCCATTTGTTTCCTGGCATCCATGAAGTCAAGCATTTCCTAGATTAATGATATAGATAAAATTCTGCCATTTGCACTATGCTGCTCAGTGGTAAGAAATAACATAATAACAGCAAATAAAATAAATTCCTAGTTTCTGGAGGCTAGCAGTTATCTATAGAAGCTTCATTCCCAGATTCTTTTAAAGGACATATCCACTTCCTAAACCATTTAAGTGATTTAATAGCTGCTATACTTCCTAAAGGAATGGCTGAATGGCAGACTAGCACTAGCTGAAAAAATATAATTCCAAGGCTACTATTTTTTAAGCCTCAGAGCTTCAAATCTTTTATAGACATTCTGAAAAACAAAGGAGAGTTCTGAGAAAGTGTTCCAGGTGGGGGATCAGCTATTAACCTGCATGGTTTTCCATTCAAACAATAGTAGAACACTGCCATAGAAATTGTTTGCAAAAAGAAAAAAAAAGTAGCTCATTATGTAAGATATAATGACATCTCACAAGTAATTTATGAAATTAAAGTTATTTCTTTGTCTGCTCAGCCTGGGAACCAAGGCAACCTAAGGGTTACAGAAGTAAGTCCAGCCATGGATATAATTTGACTGGTTGCTGCTAGGGGCAGGGACAGTGAGAAGTAAGAACACATCTTACTTTATTGTAAAAAACACTATTCTGAATTGAATTTTAATCTATTTCTAACAGCAATCTAAAATGAGAAATAGAATTTGTTGTTGTGAGTTGCAAAGTCATGTTAGTTGCAAAGTCGTGTTAGTTGCAAAGTCGGCAAGCTTTAAAATACACTGCATTTGTTGTTGTTAGTTGCAAAGTTGTGTCTGACTCATCGCGACCCCATGGACAATGTTCCTCCAGGCCTTCCTGTCCTCTGCCATCTTCTGGAGTCCATTTAAGCTCATGCCTACTGCTTCAGTGACTCCATCCAGCCACCTCATTCTCTGTCATCCCCTTCTTCTCTTGCTCTCAACCTTTCCGAGCATTAGGCTCTTTTCCAGTGAGTCCTTCCTTCTCATTATTTGAGTTTTAGCTTCAGGATCTGGCCTTCTAAAGAGCAGTCAGGGTTGATCTCCTCTAGGACTGACCGGTTGGATCACCTCGCAGTCCAAGGGACTCGCAGGAGTCTTCTCTAGCACCATAGTTCAAAGGCCTCAATTCTTTGGCGTTCAGCCTTTCTTATGTTCCAACTTTCACTGCCATACATTGCAACTGGGAAGACCATAGCCTTGACTATACACACTTTTGTTGGCAGAGTGATATCTCTGATTTTAGTGTGCTGTCTAGATTTTCCATGGCTTTCCTCCCGAGGAGCAAGCATCTTTTAATTTCTTGGTTGCAGTCCCCAACTGCACTGATCTTGGAGCCCAGGAAAATAAAATCTGTCACTACCTCCACTTCTTCCCCATCTATTTGCCAGGACTTGAGAGGGCTGGATGCCATGATCTTGGTTTTCCTAATGTTAAGTTTCAAGCCAACATTTGCACTTTCCTTCTTCACCCACAACAAGAGGCTCTTTAGTTCCTCTTCACTTTCTGCCATTAGAGTAGTATCATCTGCATATCTTAGGTTGTTGATATTTCTCCCGGCAATCTTAATTCCAACTTTTGACTCATCTAGCCCTACCTTTCTCATGATGTGCTCTGCATATAAGTCAAATAGGCAGGGCAACAGTATACAGCCTTGGCAGACTCCTTTCCCAATTTTGAACCAATCAGTGGTTCCAGGTCCAGTTCTCACTGTTGCTTCTTGACCCGCATATAGGTTTCTCAAAAGACAAATAAGATGGTCTGGTACTCCCATCTCTTTAAGAACTTGCCACAGTTTGTTGTGATCCACACAATCAAAGGCTTTAGCATAGTCAATGAAGCAGAAATAGATGTTTTTCTGGAACTTCCTAGCTTTCTCAATGATCCAGCGTATGTTGGCAATTTGATCTCTAGTTCCTCTGCCTCTTTGAAATCCTGCCTGTACTTCTGGGAGTTCTCGATTCACATACTGTTGGAGTCTAGCTTGTAGGATTTTAAGCATAACTTTACTAGCATGAGAAATGAGTGCAATGGTGCGATAGTTTGAAAATTCTTTGGCACTGCCTTTCTTTGGAATTGGAATGTAAACTGATCTTTTCCAATCCGGTGGCCACTGTTGAGTTTTCCAGTTTCTGGCAAATAGAGTGTAGCACTTTTACTGCATCATTTTTTTTAAGATTTTGAATAGCTCAGCTGGAATACTGTCACCTCCACTAGCTTTGTTGCTGCTCAGCTTTCCTAAGGCCCACTTCACTATACATTCTAGGATTTCTGGCTCAAGGTCAGTGATCATCTCATCATGGTTATCAGGGACGTTAAGCTTGTTCCTGTATAGTTCTTCTGTGTAATTTTTCCACCTCTTCTTAATCTCTTCTGCCTCTGTTAGGTCCCTGCCATTTTGGTCCTTTATCATGCCCATTTTTTCATGAAACATTTCCTTCATCTCTCCAATTTTCTTGAAGAGATCTCCAGTGGATCACATTTTGTCAGAACTCTCTGGTATGACCTGTCAGTCTTGGGTGGCCCTGCACAGCACAGCTCATAGCTTCATTGAATTATGCAAGCTCCTTCACCACGACAAGACAGTAATCCATGAAGGGGAGAAATAGAATATCATTTTCTAATTTGCTGGCTTTTCTGTAACAAATACATACCATAAGGGCCACAGTCAATATGTATTATAAAAATTGCAACCTGCAAGTAGCTACACTATAAAAAAAGCAAAGTTTAGAGGCCACATTTATACTCACAAATATATGCACAGAGAGATAGATAGATATAGATCAGGCATGTCAAACCCGCGGTGTCACATGACATCGCGTAGTGTATCGCGACTTTTTCCCCATTGCCAGCAATGGAGTGGGTGCAGTTTTGGTGTGATGCATCCGCCCCGCAGGTCAACAGTTTGACATGCCTGATATAGATGGATAATATACAGTATCTATAGATATAAATATATGGATAATTCAGGAGACATCCTTTGCTGCAAGCCTGAATAACAAGTCTATTTAATGATTATGCCCTCAAAAGATTGAACATATGAAATTATTTTATCTAGCATGTATTTTTGTTTAGATTTTTCATAACTCTGCTTTTATTCCCACTCCTTGAAAATGAAGCTACATTATTAAAGTCAGCTGTACAGAATTACAGCAAGATGATACTCTCTATTGATGTTTTCGAGAAAGAAGAAAACTAATTAACCTGGATATTCTCTCTCTTTCTCTCCATAGGAAAATAGTCAAAGGTTACTTATTTGGTAAGTTATAGATTTTTTTGCTCCATATTCCAGTTTTTTTTCAAGATGAGAACTGTCAAGGTGAAAAACAAGAACAATTGACTAGAATATGCTGAAGAACATTCTCCAAAGATCCACCCATGGGTCAGATGACTGCAATTTCTCCTTGAAGTAGCCATTTTTCACAAGGAAGAGAGACAGAGGAAATGGTTGTTTTGATTACTAGCATCTCTGCTGCGACCTTTCAACCTTTGCGGCCTCTGTCTTCATAAAAGCAATAGAGTCAGAGATTGTGTGGTTTTATCAGTGCTCTATAATACCAATCAGAGTGACTTCAAGAAAAATTATCTAGAACTCTGATCTAGATTAACTGTATTTTACTAAGATGCATAACAGCTAGTTAAATTCACCCAAATACAAACAGACATATACATTGTGTTTATCACAAGCATAGAACAAAATCAGAAATTGTGTTATGTTTCACTAAGTTTTTTCCATCAAGTTTTACCAGGAGTGATTATGACCTGGAATCACTATTTTATTGAGAGGCCATTAGCAAATAGTTACATTTCATGGTAAACTATCTGTATTCAGCCCTGAATAATATTTTTGACTCATACCCCCATGTTGAACTCTCCCATGTGGCCTATCAAATGCATTAAATATTGCAATTTCTCCAAAATTTGATTGTCACCAAGAGAGCAAAAAGAGAGCATATGATTCAGAAATTTATTCATGTTCTCTCTGTGGCCTTTGGATTGGGCAACCGGGATTTTAAAAACATCCCCATAATCCAGTTTCATTGGTCTGTTGGATCCTTGAAGCAAATTTGGATTTAAAAAGTTAAAGGACACTGGCAAGAACATTTCTTCATATGTAAAGTGTTGGTAAGGAACGTTTGCTGTGCTTCTTGTGTTGTGGGTTTTTGCAGTTGCTGACTTCAAGCAAATATAAAACCACCAGGACAAGAAATCTACTCTGACACTGCTTTTTCCTTTATTTTAGGACAGTCAGAATACAAATCAGGTGGGCTATAATAACACAATCTGTTGGGCACCCCCAGGCAGCAATTGTACTGAATCCATTTGCCCAATGTATAAGCAATCCTGTAGATCACGTGGGCAGAATAACTTGATAAAGAAAAGAAGAGAAAGAAAGAGAAAAACAATTCTGACAAGTTGAATTTCAAGCTCTTGGTAATGTTATAAACCTCATTTCAATGGAAATAAAGCAATTAAAACAAACACGGAAGAAGCAATATCAGTAAAAAGCAAAAAGAACAGCTCAGGGACATTTCAGCGGTTGGAAAAAATGACAGGAAATGGGAACATGTTTGAAATCTCTGGAGAAGACATACTTGGCTGGAGAGATTCTGAAACTTGCAAATTAGATAAGGATTCATCTTCCTATGAAAATTGCCCACAGGGCCACAGTTTGCTAGTTTTCTTGAGTACAGGAAAAGTTACTTATAAAGTGGTCAAATAAATTATTAGTAAGGCTGCAGGACATTCATGCATCTGGAAGCTATGAACTCAGCAACTTGTTTTCTTTACAATCTTCCTTTTATTCTCTGCTCGCATAGCTGAATCCAATAAAAAAAAATTCATTGCTTCGAGCTGTTTTCCTTTCTTGAAAAGAATGAAATACCAACTGTTCTTGGTATGAACACATTGCCACAAAGAAGCTTAATAATTGCTTTAAAAACTGAAAATTTCCACAGGTCTTCATATTCACAAGTTTTCTACGTACTGCGGGATAGTTTCTATATTCACTGAATCTGTTTGGAGGTTCGCACAAACAAGTTAAAAATAAAGGCACATACTTCATTGAATTTATGGATTAAAAAAGCATTTTCTCCCCATACTTGAGCAAACAGTTGAGAACATTGTCTCTCTAATTAACAGGGAGAACATTGATCTAACATTTAATAACTAGAATTTGGTTTTCAGAGTCAGCTATAGCTAACTAAGTGAGGCTGTGCAATCTTCTTTTAATGGTTTTTCTTTTTCTTTTTCATTATTCTTTGTTCTGTTACCATGGCTTTTGTTATCTTTATACCAATCCTGAAAATTAGGTCAGTGTTATGACACAAACTGTAGCTCATTGGGACAGCATACACATTATGCCTCTTAAAGCATTTTCTGTTTGGCTTCAGTTGCAAAATAAGTTCATTTATCATGATCATTTTATACAAAAATGGCTGAGATTTTCAATTTATAGGATTGAGTTTACATAAAACCTTCAGACACTTAAAAATGCACACAAGGCATGGAGTGGTTTCAACATACCTCCTTCCATCCATCTCTCTCTCTGTGTGTGTCTCTCTCTCCTTCTTTCTTTCTCTCTCTCTTTTCATTTTGGCTTGGATAGTTTGGCTATTAGAAATGTATAAATCCTTGTTTTAGATGCAGAAAATCCCAGGTTTAACATGTTGCATCGGTGGGAGTGCTCAATGAATGCAATATTATTCTACTGAAGACCTGAGACAAGGGTTGGTTTTGTTTTGTTTTGGGTTTGTACATAAGTACCTGAGACCAGTGAGTCTGTATGAATAATTGTCCCAGGCAGGTCCCAAACAATTGTCCCAAAGAGCACCATCCATATCTTTGTCATTCATGCAGATTTCTTTTACATCTGAATCAGGGGATTCAGTCATAATTTTAAATAAAACAAGAGTAACCTCCCTCCCCCTCTTTGAGTCTCCCCTAATGCTTATTCTTACTTTATAACAATAGTTCAGGAAGTGTGCAATAATAATCTGAAATACGTTAAGCAGCGTCATATGTGTTCCTCATTACAGAGGGTATGAAACTGGGTATGCCTTGAGATTTTTCATGGGTTTATGGCCAGAGAAGAAATTTAGTTTACAACTGAGTCAAGTAGACCTGCTCTTTCTCTCATTCTCCTCTGGGCTGGTTTAAGCTTGGCTGAAACTTTTCTAGACATTCAACAAGGCATGGCTACTAGTGAGGAATATTTATTGTACACAGAACTAAAGCCACTTCAAGAAGTGTCTTGCCTCCCAAGAATCTACTGCCATTATTGCATAGCCTTGTGAGGTTCAGCTTGCTATGCAATCCTCCCTGCTTTCTATGGCTTAATGGAAATCTTGCTTTCCTTTTTTCACACTCGGTGTTAAGTGGCAGTTGGTTGCTTGTACTTTCATACCCCCTTATCCTGAAAAACTCTAAGCTCCTAATGCCCTGCCCCACCTCAAACTTTCAGATATTTCTCTAATTCTGCATGTTATTATTCTTAGCATGCTGTATTCTCATGGTCTGTATTTTTTCCTTCATTTCTGACAACTGTTAAGCTTTCTTGCCATGAACTAGGTACTAGGACAAGAAGAGTTGTGAGTGTGAACAGGATTTTTTAAAAGCATTATCTGCACACATTTTTCATAAGGCTGATGCTATGGTTGGTTGGTTGTTTTTTTCAAAAAAAGCTGCATGAAAATGCAAGTGTGTTTTTCCTAGATTTCTTACATTTGTTTGAAAGTAAGCATAAGAAAAGCCAAAGCAGCTGAAGGCCTTGCTAGTTTAACATTTAATTTTTCCCAATTTTTAAACACCTCCAAGAAAGCCAGAAACTTTGAGAAAGTGCAGTTGTATTTTCCCATTACCACTGAGTTTAAATATAATATATTCTATCATTATACCTAATAATAATTGATAGAACTACCCTAATTTGGGGGGGTGGAGGTTTGTTCTCTGAGGTTGTGGGTTGTTTCCAAATGTTTTGTTACCAAGCTAGGTAACATTTTCAGTGACGTTTAGGCAGTGGTGGGATTCAAATACGTATGTGAATAACCAGTTCTCTGTGTGGATGCCACTTCCAGAAGTCCATTCTGGGCCTGGGCAAGAAAAAATTAGCTACCGGTTCTGCCGAAGTGGTGCGAACCAGCTGAATCCCACCACTGAGTTTAGGGGATGTCAGTGTCGGGGTTCTTCTGCTTATAAGTGCTTCGTGTGGTCAGTAAGTCTTGTGATGGGGAGTTCACATTAGATGAGAGTCATGTCAGGTGAGGGTCCTAATTAGGTTAGCCTAATTTGCCTGGTAGGACACACATAATATGATTTCAGACTTTCATGACAATGTGAATTGATACAAGAATTCATGGACCTTTGTACATTTTAATTACATTTAGGATCTTTATACGGCCAAGGCATTTGTGTCTGCTTGAACCAAGGTACCTCAGATGAGTTAATTTACAAAATGCATCCAAAATCTAGACCACATCGCACCCATGGGTTTGAACTTTGGCAAAACTCTGGCCACTCCAATGCCATTGTATTGGATCAGTCACAGAAATGTGACCATCATTTACAATGCTCCCTGAAAGCTTCCCACAAACCAATAAGGAAGCCATCAGGGAATCTAACACTTCACAGCTTCCTACAAGCAATGTCAGTGGGGATGCTACAGGAATTTGCAAGACCAAGGTCAGCAGGAACTAAGTGGCTGCTGCTGGTGAGGGGAAGGAGCAAGTATATAAGTGCATGCAAAACAGGTGTGGCAAGGGTCAGAAAGGATATGCAGGGGTGTGTGAGTGGCAACTGAAATGCAAGTGAGGGAGGGTGCCCAAGTGGGAGAGACTTATCCAGTAAGATGCGACCTTGCCAATAGGGAAGCCAGCTGGAAGTCAGACCTCCCACTCTATGGCTTTTTTGCTTTCTGTGATCATTCTGTTTCTCTATTTAGGTAAAGAATATCATTGAAAGGATGACCCAATGGGTCAGAGGTAATTTATTTATTTTTCACATTTCTGAACCACCTATCTCCCTCAAAGATGCTAGCTGGTATGCAATAAAATATAAAAACAGTATATAAAAGTTAAAATGTTAGACTAAAAAAATTACTTTTTTTAAGGAGGCTAGAATAATTAAAGCCTGTTAAAAATTAATTCAAAAAGGCAAAAGGAGGACTCTCATGGCATCAATCAACTCTACAATTCCTGGCTCCTATGGGTTCCTTTAACCCCTTTTTTGAAGGTGAGGATGGTGATTTCTTTTAATTTAATAATTGGTGGCTCTTTAGTATTTTATAAAGATCTGCATTTTACACCTTGTAAAGGGATTTGTAAATCTTTGGACTCTTCTGTGAACCACATAACCGTCTCTAAGTCATTAAAGGAGCTGCATTAGGATTAGGCAAATATATTAGAAGATTCCCTAATATAGCTGCATAGGCCTGAAAAAAATCATGTCTGCTTTAATGAGCTGCCGACAGATACCATAGTCACATTCACATATGCTGTGAAGTTCATTTTCAGAATCAAATGAAACTGTATTCATTCAGTATTCCTTCTTTCTGAATGTTTTCTTCTTGGTCTTAACAGCTTGGGTTTGCCTTGCTCCTTGGAGATTTTATCATTTGCTTTTGTTGGCAGCATAAGTAAAGGGTTATGACATGAACAAACCAAATGAATTGTGGTCAGAGAAGCAAGTGTAGAATCAAGCCAATCAAGTGAACCAACAGGAAGTTGCTATTTCCATAAGAATGGTAAAAATAGCACTGCAACACAAATGTCACTTCTTTTGGCACCTGCATGACACAATATATTAGAAAAGGGTTGAGGTGTCTCTGCTAACATCAATCTGACCTGCCTTGCATCCTCTTGGGAATATTGCTGAGAATGTACTGAGTACTGAGTACATACTCAGTACTGAAAGTACTGAGAATGCCACACAGAATCTTTAGAGCAATCTGATGTCTTAAAATAGGTTAGCAAGTTAAAAAAAATGTCAACAAAAATTAACCAACAAAGAAATTTGGAATCAGGGAAAGAAGATAACCTGTGTCTCTCCAGAGGTTACTGAACAGTCTGCAGCAATGTTAGTTGGTTGGCCAATGGACAGAAATTATGTGACCAGATGTTCACTAATGACTATACTGGACTTTTTAGTAGTTTCATATTTCTCTTAATTGTTCAGGATTGAAAGACTGAAGACCTAATTGAGTGATTTTTTGATTGATTGATTGATTATGTGTCGTCACTTCAGTGTTGACTCTTAGCAACACATAAATAGATTTTCTTCAGGAGGATCTGTCCCTGATCTGGTCCTTCAGGTTACACTCCTCTCCACTTTAATGGAGTTCACCCACCTTGTTCTGGTCATCCTCTTCTTTTTCTTTATCCATTTTTCCCAGCATTCTAAACTTCTCCAGAGAATTAGTCCTTGCAAAATGTGTCTGGAGTAGGATAATTTGAGCCTGGTTATTGGTTCCTCAAGGGACATCTAGCTCAGAAATATACTTTAAAAATACATATCAAGTGATGTGCTGAAAAATTCATTTCTTGCTCCTCCACTCTTAAATATTTTGACTAATGGCTTAAATGAAAGGTTGAAAGATTGATCTCAATAGGTTTGAGAAATGAAAATGAAACTAAATGAGTTAGAAACTACTGTGAATTTCTTCACACAGGAAACAAAAATCTAACACATAGTTAAGGAATATAGGATACTTGAAAAAGATCTTGGAACCATAATTGATTGCAAATTAAATATGAGACATGGCTATGAAAAAGGGTATATCTATCAATAAAGTTTTATTTTATATCTAAAGATAAGATTTTTTTAAAAAAATCAGACATTGATATTTCTTAAACAAAAGTCTAGCAACAAAGCTAGTGGAGGTGACAGTATTCCAGCTGAGCTATTCAAAATCCTAAAAGACGATGCAATAAAAATGCTACACTCAATTTGCCAGCAAATTTGGACTGACTATGATTTTTAATTAGGCTTTTACTGGGTTAAATTGTTTTGTAATTTCTCTTTTAATTTTTTTACTCTATGTTTTTTAATTTTTATTGTTGTGAGAAGCCCTGAGTCCTCAGGGAGAAGGACGGCATATAAATTTAATAAAATGAAATGAAATGAATGTGAGGTTGGGATAAAACAGATTGAAACTGAATCCTGACTCCATGTTTTGGGTCCAAAAGTAACTTTGAGGGAGTCATACTATCCCTGAAAGAACAGTTATGCGACTCAGGTTTTCTCTGATGGATTCATGCATGCTTGAACAGTAGATGGAGATTATATCTAGGGAGACTGTTTCCATTTTGATTGGCATACCAGTTGCAGTTACAAACCTTTTCAAAGTAGAATATCCAGAACAGTTAGTCATGCACCCATTACCTTAAGGTTGCATTACTGCAATGCACTCTGCTTGGGGATGCCTTTTATTCTACAATTGGGAGAATGCAAAGCCTACTTGCTGATGGATGAGAGCAGTATCTATTTGTTTTACTTTAGATTAAGACTACTGAGAATAGAATAGAATAGAACAGAATAGAATAGAATAGAATAGAATAGAATAGAATAGAATAGAATAGAATAGAATAGAATGGAATGGAATGGAATGGAATGGAATGGAATGGAATGGAAAGGAATGGAATGGAATACAGCTGGAAGGGACCTTGGAGGTCTTCTAGTCCAGCCCCCTACTCAAGCAGGAAAACCTATACCATTTCAGATAAATGACTGTCTAGTCTCTTCTTAAAAACCTCCAGTCATGGAGCACCCACAGGTTTTGAATTATGCCCCATAAAATCTTTAAGACCTGGGACATTGTTATAGGGGAGGCATTTTTTCTAATAGCTTCTTCCCATCCTGTCTGACTCTGGATGGTTTGGACACAAGGGGGTTGGATCTGAGAGAGTTGGAGTTTAAAATAATCCACCCTACTAATTTTCAGAAGTTGCTAAAACAATACTTTTTCACTGAACTTTCAGAGCTTAGAATGCCCTTTTTTTCCCTGTCTCAGGTCATTTTTTAAATATTGATTTTAAAGTCATTTAAATTGTTAATTTTATTGCACATTTTATTAGATTCTCCTATTGTTGTTTTAATGGATTGTGATGATTATGTTTTTATTACTGATGTAAGCCACCCAGAGACTTGAATAGGGGTAAGGTACAAATAATAAACAGGTTCTTGCAGATTTGAATTTAGATGGAATAAATAAGCTCTGGAATAACACAATAAAGCAGCCAGAACATTGAAAATTCCCTTTTTCAGCCTCTCTCACTGCAGAAGAATCTGTAACCTAGACCAAGTCATAACAGAGGACATGTGCTTGTTACAAGCTTAGGGCTATGAGAAAGCAATTAGCAATTTACTGACTTCATCAGATATTTTATAAGCAGTTAGATACAAAGGAGAGACGTGGACAAATTTAACATATTCAGGTACAGCTCCAGGGGATAGTAATTACATTGGACATTTGCCAAAGTCCAAACACTACAGCACTAAAAATGTTACCATTTTCCCTTGATGACAATATGCAGGGCAATCATTCTCTATTTGCTTGTCACTGTAGATTTTAGGTAAGTGGAAAGTCAGGCCTTCTTTCCCATCTGTGCTCTCTACTTGAAAACATGAAGCTGATCAACTCAGTAGAGACTTTAAGGAACCCTTATGCATTTTCTTTCTTTCTTTCTTTCTTTCTTTCTTTCTTTCTTTCTTTCTTTCTTTCTTTCTTTCTTTCTTTCTTTCTTTTTCTTTCTTTCTTTCTTTCTTTCTTTCTTTCTTTCTTTCTTTCTTTCTTTCTTTCTTTCTTCCTTCCTTTTTTCCCTAAAGCAACGTGTTAAACATGTTTTTTCTTTCTTCATTTACAGACATCTAGTTATAAATTGCCATTTCTAACTGGAAAATTTTGACTGAATTAAAACCACCCACTAAAACTGGGTTAAGGGAACACAGTTTCTGGTTTCCTTAACATGGTATGCCTGGACAGATTGACCTTATTATGACTTACATGATGGTTTGATTCAATAATAGGCCATGCCACAAACTGCCCAACTTTCTTTCTAGCCTCATACATCATTAGTGAACTCTAAAAAAATAAAAAAGAGTCATTTTCTATGCAAGAAATGACTTGAAAAGATGTAAGAATTTTTTTTTCTAGAGGGAAGGAAATGTAATATTTTAAATCCAGGGTGGAAAACTATTTTTGGTAAATTGTTATGCTTGTGGCCACCAAAGGCCACCATGTCCCTATAGCAGGTGTTTTCTCAATTTGGGGCTTGAAAGGAAATGGTTTTAAAGTATAAAGCTTTGCTATAGTAGACCATATCTATGTTTTTTAAAAAATATATATAAAAATATTTGGATGGGGTTGTTTGGTATTTTGGGTTTTGTTTTTTGTTTTTTAAATATGCCTGTGAGTCATGGACTGCCTATCATTGTTTAAATAAAGCAAAAGCAGATGATCAGGTGCTATGATTCTTTCCTTTTAATTGGGATCTCACTTTTAGGGAACACAAAAGAACCTTTGTATTCCTTTTCCAAAGCACCTGAAGGCCAGACAAGGAATAGTGGATGGAAACTGATCAAGGAGAGATTCGACCTAGAAATAAGGAGAAATTTTCTGACAGTGAGAACAATCAACCAGTTGAAAAGTTTGCCTCCAGATGTTAGTGGGAGCTTCATCACTAGAAACTTTCAAGAAGAGACTGGACTGCCATCTGTCAGAAATAGTGTAGGGTCTCCTGCTTGAGTGGGGTTGAAATAGATGACCTACAAGGTCCCTTCCAATTCTGTTATTTTAATTCTAATTCCTTTAAACATGAGAATGTCCATAATGTGTTTGTTTGTTTGTTTTTTTAAAAAATCAGTTAACAAAATGATTTTACTGCATGGTGAAAAGTAGCACATTTGGTTTCCTTTTAAAACCAATGCAGTGCATAATCCACTTGATCTCTTAAGAAAGTACCCCTCTCTCATAAATCTGCAGCCTTCCATTCTGTCAGCAATACCAACAGACCAATGACATTAGCATTGATCTGCATATCACTGCTGGTTGTCAAAAGGAATCGATGGCCCCTGCAGAGATTAAATTACCTGCTCCTTGAAGATGTCAGCATGCTCTGGATTTAAGGTCTTTGTGCGTCATTTGCTAATCATAGTGCCTTCTTCACAAGTCTGCCTGTTCTTTTAAATACATCTACTGAAATTGCATATCAATTCCAGTCATATTAATATGCAGCCTGCAATGCTACATTGCCATTGAATGTTCATGAATCTAGTATCATCAACTGAAATGAGGATGTGATGAGGGTTCCCCCTCAACATTAGATGGGAAATGATAAATTTAGAACAGGTGGGATGTTGATGTAGAAATAGATCGTCATGAGCATCAGTCAAGGAACTTAAGCCTTCAGACTAGAAAAGTAAAAAAAAAAAAACAAATTAGGAAGAGTTGTGGCAGGTAAGCCTTGGGTGAATTGCAAAGAAATTATTTTGAAAATGCTGAAGAATCTTGTATCATCCCTGACCCTAGCAAATGTCTTCACAGAGTTAAATATATTTTCTTGAACCTTTACATTACAGCTGAGCTGAAACTGCTCTGTACAAAATTTTTGATGACATTTTGAACAAGCAAGAACAGGGGAAACTCCACATGGGTTATGTAATTTCAGGAAGAAAGGACCTTGGTTGAACATAGCTTCTCCGACCTGAAGTGAGTAAAAACATGTGTGCTGCTTAGTGATCCAGGATAGGCTGGTCAGCCTTGAAACCATCTCATTAGTAGATAAGCTGGTCTACATTATTGATAGGGATGCGGTGGCTCAGTGGGTTAAAACGCTGAGCTTGTCGATCAGAAGGTCGGCAGTTTGGCAGGTCGAATCCCGAGTGCTGCGTAGTAGAGTGAGCGCTTGTTACTCGTCCCAGCTTCTGCCCACCTAGCAGTTCGAAAGCACGTAAAAATGCAAGTAGAAAAATAGGGACCACTACGGTGGGAAGGTAACAGCGTTCCATGTGCCTTTGGCGTCTAGTCATGCCGGCCACATGACCACAGAGAAGTCCTCGGACAAGCGCTGGCTCTTTGACTTTGAAACGGAGATGAGCACCGGCCCCTAGAGTCGGAAATGACTAGCACGCATGTGCGGGGGAACCTTTACCTTTACCTTTACATTATTGATCTCAGGGAGATGTTCAGATGTTTCTAGTCACTCTCTCACTTTCTTGTCCAAATTGTTGAGATATGCATAAAGCTAAGTTAGTCAAAATACTGTATGGTGGAGCAGGAAGAAGGGAGGTCAATTTCTCAACAACCCTCATGCTGCTTGTATTGATCTTGTGAATCATACAAATTTGTTCAATTGATACGAGTTACCCAAGAATATTTAGCTAACCATCCATGTCTTCTTCTACAATATTCCATCTCATCCCTGTTCAGTTTCCATCTCCTCATGCTGTTCTGTCTGAGAGTCAAAATTCTGTGGCCCTGAGCATTAGTACTAGTTCTAGTGTTTACTAGAACTGAAGAAGTAAAATGTCTTCAAGCAAAAAGAAAATCCAGTTGCCTTTTTAAAAAGCACCTTTGGGAAAACCATGATCTGGATGACTGAGAATCTTCATAGACACTGTCTACTAAAGTTGTCTGGATCTTGTTTCACAAGAGTTTTCACATTTGTACATGGCAGAGTCTGGGATAGAGGTGGAAAGTGAGAAATCAAACCAGCTACAGTGTCAAGCATACTGATTCAAACCCCCACCCCACCCCCCACACACTAAACATGCACATTCCAGAGTGGTGGGTCTTACAGCATGATGCTGATGTTGCTTTATTCACATTTTTGTTTTACATCCTGCCCTGGGTGATAGGTAGAAACAGATGATCTCCAAAAACCTTTCCAATATGTATACTGTATTGTATGACACTATGATTTTGTACATTGTACTAACTTTTTTTTTTACATTGTACTATGCTATGTTACCCACCCAGTGTTGGTTTAATTAAATAAAATGTGATTTCAAAAAACAAGAAACAGTTCCAGTTGTGAATAATTCAATGCAATAAAATTACAGCCATTATATTTGGAAGAACATTTCTGTACAAATTATTATTCTGACACATGTATCCAGACTCCTCTTCTTAATTAAAATGAAGAAAGAAAAGGTCAGGTAGCCACAATGATAGTTGCTGACTCAATTTTTATTTTTCTGCTCATATCCAAGAACAATGTTATTATGTCTAGTCAAGCAGTACTGTGATAAGCAGACATAATAATAAGGAAAAGGATATTGTATCATATCTTGGAAGAGCTGATTATGAGAAGTTTACCGACCCAGCCACTGAAATGCATCAAACAGATGGCATACAAAGCAGTAGCAAAATGTGTGTTAAATAAAACAGCGAAGTCTGGGTTTGACTAGACAGAAATTTGGATTTCTTATTTAAATTAGAAAACATTACATTACATTTCTTGCTTCTCCAAGACTCAGTAATATAATAAAATTATAAAACAAACAAAAGATCCTCAGATGTAAAAAAAAAAAAAGAGCTCTTAGTAAATGGGGCTTCTGAGATTCTATAAAACCTGAAATAATGTGTTACAGTTATAACTAAATGGTCTGTAAAGTATACATTATAGATATCTAGGTCCCCTAGAAAATACATATTAAAAAAGTGCAGCTGGTTAACAGAACTGAACGGTAAGAAAACTCTGCAGAAGTTTATGTAATAGTTATTTAACTGTGATGGATTAGCACACTGTGTTCATAAAATTACATCTCTATTACTTCAGTCTTTTTGTTTTGCTTCATTTTAATTCACTATGTAAATTTTAAATGCTGATGAAGCAGACAGAGTGCCTAGTTGAAACCATGAAGTATATAAATGGAAAATAATAAATGCACTTTTTCAACATGTAATGCAATTTTGCACCATAAAGTTTGGGAACATTAGTTGGCCCTGCCCCCAATAAAATTTATAACAATAAAAATAACAAAAATACAGTTGGAAGGGACCTTTGAAGTCTTCTAGTTCAACCCCCTGCTCAGGCTGGAAACCCTACACCACAGGTGGCATGCAGAACCCTCTCTGTGGGCACGCACACTGTCACCCCAGTTCTGGGCCTTCAGCTGAGTTTTTAAAACCCTTTTTGCTTTAGGCCTCCGTCACCATGTGCAAAAAAAAAAAAAAGGTTCAATCAATCAATTTCAACTTCTTGCAGGAAAAAAAAAAGATCTCACAACGTTGGAATTGATTGGATTGAACTTTTTAGTCCCACCCAGTCTGCTGTTACCACCGCAGCCATGCCCATCCAATAGGCCAGGCCCATCCAGTTGACCACACCAGCCCAATGGCCACACCCATCCAACTGGCCATGCCCACCCGGCACCCGACGATACATAAGTGTGTTTTGGGTTGTAGTTTGGGCACTCGGTCTCTAAAAGGTTCGCCATCACTGCCCTATACTATTTCAGACAAATGGTTGTCCAGTCTCTTCTTAAAAACTTGCAGTGTTGGAGTATTCACAATTTTTGGAGGCAATTGTGAATTGTTCTAACTGTCAGGAAATTTCTCCTTAGTTCTAAGCTGCTTCTCTCTTTGATTAATTTCCATCCATTGCTTCTTGGTCTGCCTTCAGATGCTTTGGAGAATAGCTTGATTCCCTCTTCTTTGTGGCAACCCCTGAGATATTAGAGTACTGCTATCATGTCACCCCTTGTCCTTCTCTTCATTAGACTACACATATTCAATTCCAGCAACCATTCCTTATATGTTTTAGACTCCAGGCCTCTAATCATTTTTGTTGCTCTTCTCTGTACTCTTTCTAGAATCTCAACATCTTTTCTACATTGTGGTGATCAAAGCTGGATGCAATATACCAAGTGTGGCCTTACTGTTCTGTTCCAGCCTATGACCGGCCCTGTTTGAATGTCAGGGACAACCCCTTTGTATAGTCAACAGGCTGGAAAAACCCAACCAAATTTATTTACAAAGAAATCAAAAGTGCAAACAAGAGTTAAACCAAAAGTTCAAACAAGAGTTAAACAGGAATAACAGACCAGGATTCTAGCAGAAGATCTTCAAATGGTTGCCTTCAGCAACCAGCACCTCCCACACCTTCCCCTTTTATCAGCAGTCTCAAGGTATGGAGCTGATTATCTAATGTCAACAAAGCAAGAAAGGAGGAAGATACTGTAGATGAAGGCATGACTTCCATCTGCCATGATGCCAATGCACTAGACATAAAAAAATAGTTCTTTTTTTAGTTTCAAAGTTTTTATTAGTTTATCAAAATAAAATATAAAATATACAAATACAACCAAGAAAAAAAAAGAAAATAAGGGAAAAATAAGGAAGGAGAAGGGGAAGGGAGACAAGTGTTGGGTGGAGGGGGAAAATAAAAAGCATTGACTTACAACTCATTTTGGTGCAGTAGAATAAGATCATACCGTATGTCCCCCAGGCCTTATATTTATTTTAATCCAAAAGACCCATTAGGGCTTATTATAGGGGATGTGTTATTTTTTGGGGAGGCTAAAGTTGTCCAGCAACAGCTGCAGCCCGCAGGCTCCTTGGCCAGCATACTCAGGCTGTGAACCCTATGCACTGTGAGTGAGTGGGAGTGCTGCTACTGGGTCAGTCCCTGGTTGTTTGCGGCCACAATGGCTTACAGGACTTTCCAGGGCAGATGCTCAGGAGCCAGTGGCAGTGTTGGCAGAACACACCTTTCAGGTAAGGAGAGTGGTGCAGATAGGTAGGGGCAGCTGAAGGACCAGGCAGTGCGTACCTCTCCTGTCCTGCACAGCTTCGATAGGTGTCTGGCAGACAGAGGGAGGCGGCTGCCCACATCTGTCAGGCCACTGCTTCAAGGTGAGGTGAGGCAGGTGGTGGAGGTGGAGCTGCCCCACGTGACTCATATCACATAGCTGAGGGCCCCTGCTGCCAGACCACTCCCCACTCAGCGACCTCTCCCAGCTCATTCAATGATCTAGCTGCCTGCCCACCTCTTCTCTTTCACTCCCCTCCTGAGCTGGACTGCTATGCTACAGAGGATGGGAGGGGGAGGCTTGGTAGCAGAAAGTCTCAACTTTTTACTTTTATATAATAATATATGCTAGTCATATGATCATCAAAATCAAAGTTTTATTTTTTTTTCCACTCCAAGCACAAAGTCCAAAAGTGGTTTCCAGGTAGAAAAAAATTGTCTTCTTTTCTTTAATCAAAGCATTCAATTTAGCCATCTCTGCTAACTCCATCAACTTTTGCAACCATTTGTCAATTATATAAAGAAAATTTCAGTTTGAGACTTCCAGTTTTGCTTCATGGTAAGACAGATGCAGGAAGGTAGGGCTCTGCCTTCTGTGCCCAATTTTGTCCTACTGGGGACCCTGAAAAGGCCTAAAGTCCCTCTGAAGAGGTGATGAAGAAGGAGGTGTGCCTTGTTGATCATGGAGAGATGGCAGTCTTTCCATTTGATCCAAGGAAAGCCCTCTAAACCAGCAGGGGAAAGACCAGCCTCACCTCTGGGGCCGGCCATTAGCTGCTGACAACCAAAGAACAAAAGAACAATTAGCACATCATAAACAGCAAGTTTGGAACTGGGTGAGAATATTGATCCTTTCTTTACTATTTTACAAGTGAATTTCCTGGGAAAGACTCCCAAGAAGCTAAAAACCTCTGGATGTGAACGGAAATGGCATTTAATTTTTTTTATGGGGAAAGAAATACACAATACTGAAGTGAATGTAATACAAAGCTACAGTTTTGATAAATCTAAGAAGTGAGATAATTGTTAAGATTTTCTCTTTGGGAAAACAAATAATTGAGGGGAAATATAAGAAATCAATCCTTTAAGAATGGAAAATGGACTTTGAGTGACATCTAGTGGTGATTTGAGTACAGCCCTATAACTAGCCCCTTGGTTGCTTGGTGACTTTCAGCTGAAGGGAGAACAGCTGGAAATAAAGGAAAATATTTTGGGAAAATAGTACAAACTTGGTTCTAGTATGGGCAGTTACAAGCTAAATGGAAGGAAGATCAGAAAGTTGGTATTTTGATAACTGATGAAAATTTGGTTAAACAAATTAGAGATCAAGGTCAAGCACATATAAGAAGGATATATAATGCATTGATAGAAATAGACTCAGAAACGGAACTTGTTAAAGATTGTATGATAAAATGGGCCCAGAATTTTCAGGAGGTCATAACAATGGATACTTGGGAAAAGATATGGTTAGAAATGTAAAATTTACACAGGCTCAAAATTTAAGAGAGAATTTTTATAAAATGTTTTATAGATGGCATTTAGATCCTAAAAAATTAGCAAGTATGTATCCAAACTGTCAGCCTAAATGTTGGAGGTGTGGTTGTGATGATGCAACATATTATCATGTATGGTGGACTTGTAAAAAAGTCAAAGCTTTTTGGATTAAAATCTGGTGGAACATGCAGAAGATATTTAAGAAAAAGATAAGATTTTCTCCACAGTTATTTCCGTTGGGTATTTTTACAGATTGTACTGTTATAGATACTAAATTGATGTTGAATTTAATTATGGCAGCAAGACTTTTAGTAGCGCAATATTGGAAGAAGGAGGAACTGCCTACTATAGAAGAGTAGACTTTGAAAGTTTCAAACCTGGTGGAAATGGCAAAGATTTTAGCATATTTGAAAGAACAATTGCAACAGAGATATATTGTGAAATGGAGAAGATGGATTGAGTATATTCAGAATAAATATGGGACTAAAAAGTTTAATTTAGCATATGAATAAGTATTAGTTTTATATGATGTATTATTAGGTATTCATTATTAGTTAGTTATTTAGTTATGTTTAAGGGGAGTTAAAGTGTGATAGAATTTAATGTGGTTTTTTTTTTAGTTAGTTAACATATTTTAGCTTAAGTTTGTAAAAGTTAATACCCTGTATTCAGCTCTGGGAAGTCGGGAGGGGGGGAGGGCGAGGGAGAGTAAGTGGGGGGAGGGGAGGGAGGGAGTGAGTTTATGTTTTTAAAATGTATTTTAAAACTTTTCAATAAAAAAAAAATTGGCATATTTATCATTCTGACCTTCTTAGACTATAAATATCTACTGAACTTCTACTTTTAATCTCAAGAGCTAGTGGGAGAAAGAAAAAAAATGACTTGAATATGTCTGACTGCAGGGAGGTTGAACATTTGAACACTTGGAACATTGTGGATTACAACTTTGCCTGACTGATAATTTTCAGGATACTCGAAACAAAAGATTACTATCAAATACTGTCATTAGGACTGGACTATAAAGGCTACATATAAAGATTAGAAAACAAAAGGAAACTTTGTTCCACTCTTACTGAGACTGGTGACACTAGAGGACTTCTAAGAATGATGCCTTGAGAAAAAACAAATACCTTTTCAGAAGGAAATATTCCCCATGCTACAGCTACTTCATCAAACAAAGAGGACATAAAAAGAAACCATAATGAGACTAAAAAAAATAATCTAGATTATATAAATGACCAAATCTCCAAATTGAAGCTACAACTTGATAGTTATCTGATAATGACTACAAAGTATGAACAAATAAACGAGAAACCAGAAGATGAAACAGAAGAAATGGACCTAGAGATGGAGGAGATAGGAGAAGGGAAATATGGACTGCCATATATAAATAAAATACTGCAAGACATACCTATAACAGTGAAAATACAAAATACCTCTTACTCCTTTCTCCAAAATACACCTGAGAACAAGGAAGAAAATTCTAAAAAATGGAACATAGAGCGGGCAGGGAAAATGTTTCGGGAATGTGGATGGGTGGAATTCTCCCCCAAAATACTTTACCTAAATTGTCTTCCTCATGCCAAGCAGCTTTCACAAAAACAGAAAGAAAATTCTTGGGTGATTTAATTGCCTGGGCCTGGAAAGCTACTTGGCAAAGAAAGAAAGTGAGAGTTAGATAAAAAAAAAACAGAGTATTTGAATTATCAGAAGGGGCACTATCTGTTTAATATACCTGTTTGAATATGATTAAAAGAATGGATGACCCTTAGATATAACTAAATTTTTAGAATGGAAGATATGATTTAGAACAGGGGTCTTCAGACTTGGTCCTTTTATGACTTGTGGACTTCAGCTCCAAGAATTCCTTAGCCAGGCACACTAGCTGAGGAATTCTGGGAGTTGAAATCCATAAGTCATAAAAGGACCAGGTTTGAAGACCCCTGATTTAGAATTAAAATAGCATTCTTTTCTTCTTCTTTTGATATGGGAAATTTGAAAATAAAAGGAGGATTGGTATGGAAAAAAAATCACTATATAAATGTAAGTAATATTGAGAAAATCATCAATGACAAAGATACTTTAAATATTGATGGGAAATCAAACTTTTAATAACATGAAAAACAGGATATTGACTTATGAATCTATATTATTATTTATATAATATTAGTAAAATGTGATGAAGATGTCTATATCAGTATACATCAATAGTACCAAGAACTGTAATTGTCCAATGAGGGGAAAATGGAAAAAAATATGGGGAAGAAAGGAGGATCAAGGAAAAAATACTGAATTGTGCAGTACTGAATAGATTTATATTGAAGAAGTTAATGTTAAATATATGAACCCAGACAGCATGTTATTTACTAAGCTCTAAATAGTGCAATTTAAAATAATAATAAAACTTATAAAAAAATAAAATTTCAATTCAAAATGTCCTTATAGTTTCTGGACAACTTCTCTGGTTACATATACCAATAGCACATCATTTTATAAAAATTCTCTTTTGAAAGATGTTTAATAGATTTTTAATAGATTATAGTATAGTGTAATTTTCAGTTCTGTCACCATATTTTCCATTGTTCTATTTGTATATCATTACCAAAATGTTTAGCCTACTTTATCAGACATTCTTTTGCTTGTTATTCTGTTTCAAATTTTAATAGAAGTTTATAGTTTTTGCAATCATCATTTGTGCGTTATTCCATTTCAAACTCAGTCATTAATAGCCTTAAATTAAGGCATGACAATATAGATTCTGTTGATTTCAGTGCATCTGTTTTAAACTTTACTATTTTAAGTATGATTAATCCATTGAAAACAAGGGATCCCAATAATTTAAGTTAGATTCTACTTAATTTCTTTAAATGTTTAAATGTAAGTAGTGAGCTGGTCTCTCTAAATATATCAGGATTTCAGTTTCCCGGTATTTGCTTATTTTAGCTTCTGTATTACTTTCGAAGTAATAGAGGCACCTTAACTCTCTGTTTATACTGTCTTATAAATCATAATGCTAGCACATTACATTCAACTTCCTTGCCTGTAGCTATTTTTTTCACTTCGCTGTTCATCCTCATTGGCTTTCTCTTTCACTTTCACTCTATTTATTGGTAGATGGCATGCATAATCACCAGGCATAGAGAAATTTATCTTGGAACATTTTAAATTTCTCTCCATTACTCAAGCTCATTCAATTTCACCCATCATTTCCTACATACTTCCAAATTTGTTCTGCTGTAATTCACTGTCCTCAGGTCTTCCTTCACTCCAAACTATAAACCAGTAGAGACTACATTGCATTTGTTGTGCAGTAGCTAGTTTAGCAAGACTTTGCATAATTATTTCATGCTGCATTTATAAAATTACTGGTCAGTTCCTTTCTTTTATTTGATGACATTAAAATTGTTTTAATAGTTAGAATATCACATTGTATTTTACTGTTCTTTAAAACAGAAAAAAACAAGATTTTGCTGATTAGCTCCAATCTAATCTCTGTGTATATACACAAATTCAGAAAGCAAAAGACTGAGCAAGATTTCTGTTTCATAAATTTTCAAATTAAAATAGAAGCCTACCCATAAAAATCTTTCAGCCAGAAGTAAACTCAGAGCTTAGTACAATTAAGCAGCTTATTTAATTTGCAATAGGTACTTTCAGTGCTTTTTTTGTAAAAGAAAAAGGTGCCGGAACTCACACATGTCATATAAACCGCCTTGCCTACCCTACAAGGTTCCATCCAAAAAAGGTGCTGAAACTCCGTTCTGAGCGTTCTATGAGGAAAAAAGCCCTGGGTACTTTCAGGAATATGTATATATCTTTCAGGCATTAATATCAGGGAGACAGGCATCTTATCCATGTCCTCTTTCCAAAGACTTGTTCATATCAGTCTGACAGGTCTCTGCTGATCTGAGTCAAAAGGAAGAAGAATATAGGAAGGATAAGATAAGGGTTTACTATATCCATTTTCCCTGACTTCAGATTACACAGACTGATTTCTATCTGCAGGGACTAAATTTGTACGACTTAATAAACCATGGTTTCTTTTTGCTTTATTTTCTTTCATGAATCCAAAATTACAATCTATCAGCCATGTTTATAAATAAGAAAGCTGTGTTAAGTAAATATTGGTTTACTGTAATGTATGAATCCAAAGACTCTGTTGTAATTCAAGGCGATCTAACCAGATCTGGATTGCAAAAACCCTGAAGACAACTAGAAGAGAGCAAAGAAAAAGAGAAAATGAATTCTTTGTTGCCAATCTGGTGATTACATGCAATTTTACACCCCAATCTGGACACTCATACATAAGAATCTTCATTTTCCAGACTATAATCAATGGATTTGGGGTGCAATTTCCAACATTTTAATTCATCCTTAAATAATGGAAAACTTCTATTCTTTTGAATCACCTTGCACAGGTCATGTAATTCATGTCAGTTGCAACATATCGTAATTAATGTATTACATAATTAAAAATTCATGTCACTTCTGTACAGAAAAATTGACACGAATTGCAGAGGTACACATTTCTGTGTTAATCTAGAGTTAAAAGTTAAATTTGCATAGGTTATCAATGTTTTATTCACATTGTGCAAGGCTAGGGTCTTCACAAACTAATAAAATAGGTCAAGATAAGAGTGATTTTTTTCCCCTTCCAACATCAAAGAGTCTAACATCAGAACTTGATGAAAGATAAGTAACTATATGCAAGGCCAGCGCTGCAGTCAGCTTATATTGTACTGACCATAACATTTAATATATGTTATTAAAATTAAATATAATCATCAGTACAAGTACAAAGAGGCATTGCAACAAGTTACAAGCTCAGTCAAAATTTGAATTTAAAAAAAACACATCTTGTTGATGTCTTCAAATTCAGATGGCAAATTCAGATGGCAACCTCAAGGCTGGGCTTCAGAGAATGGAAAATTCAGTGTACATAATTGGTATTTAAGGAATATAAATTTTGTGGAAAGGTGAACTGTCTCAAAATGAATATTATTCCCAGATTAATTTATATTTTGAGAGGAATTATAATTCATTTGGCGATGGAAGCGGCGGCGCCTGCAATGGTACCTTTGGCTACAACAGCAGCTTATGGCGACAAGGCCCTTAATCCATCTTGACTCCTCCTGGTTGCTCCGCTTTTTCCAGAGGGTTGGTTGTCTGGCGACCTCGGTGACCCTCAAAGACGTCTGGGCTGACCGGCTGATTCCGGTTGGGCCCATTGGAACCCAGCTTGGTCTGGTTACTTCGGTGGAGCCTGAAAGATCTGGGCTCTCCATGACCCCTATTGTCAACTTGGATGCTGTTGGAGCCTTATGGGTCCCGGGGGAAGCAAATAGACCCGAAAGAGCTACACTTCTAAGGCCGCGCTTTGGACTGCCCCAATTAATGGGGGGCTCATGGAACTGCGGCCAGGAGTTCATCTTCTGGAAGGGTGGAGCGGCGGAGGAACTATGGCGGTGTTTCGATGCCGTTTGTCAACAGATTTGACCATCATTTTGCCTACTCACCTGCATT